>PVLC010017332.1:0-13634 GCA_004027655.1 Graphiurus murinus
GGACACCCTAATGAGCATGATGTACTTACAAGATCACATCAAAGTCAATCACTAAACTGACCAGGAGATAGGGGGAGGGTGGGTGGGAATTGGGGAAGGGTTAATGAGAAATATGTGCATGGATGTCTTTACCTGTACTAGCTTGTACCCAACAAAAATGTGTGATTAACCCTGTTGTACCCAAGAAATGTATAAAAATTCATGCTAAAAAATAAAAAAAAATAAAAAAATGAGTAAGACCAGCCAACAAGGAGAGGGAAAGGTGGTCTAGGCACAGGGTGTGGCACATTCAAAGACAGAGGATAGAGAGATTGTGGCACTCTGAGGAACTATGAAAGTTCCACACAATCAGAGGGCAGGTTGGGATGGGACAATGCTAGGTGACGAGTCCATCCATGCTAGAGTCACTGTTTTGTCTACCCGTAGTTTCCTGGTAGGATGTAATGCCGGGTACCTTAGCTCTCTAGTGACATTCACTACCAAGACAAAACACAGCCTCTATTCTAGAATTATCAGTTCCAAAAAATCAACTGCTGACTTTTTAAAAATAGAATTCAAGGAAATTTTATAATCATTATAAGCACTTATTTACAAAATAAACTTATTCTTGAATATTCAAAAATAAAGACATGCAAGGAAAAAACAAAAATGAGATAAATTGATTTTCTACATCCACAAATTACAGACATTTTCCCACAGACATTTTCCCTTTTTTTTTTTTTTTTTTTTTTTTTGCGGTACTGGGGATTGAACTCAGAGGCATTCTACCTCCGAGCTATACCCACAGCCCTAATTTTTATTCTTTATTTTGTAACCGAGTCTCTCTAAGTTGCGGAGTGCCTCACTAGGTAGCTGAGGCTGGCCGCGAACCCATATCCTCCGGTCTCAGCCTCCCGAATGCTGGGATTACAAGCATGTGCCACCACACCCGGCTCATATTTATTATTCTTACCAACCACCCTTATGACTGCCTATTATATCATTTTTCTCTACACACACACACACACACACACACACACACACACACATCTTTTTTGTGTGTGTGCAGTACTAGATATTGAGCCCAGGGACATTTTATCTCCAAGCTACACCCCAGCCCTTTTTACATTTTTTTAGGAAACAGGGTCTCACTAGGCTGCTGAGAGTCTCATTATGTTGCTGAGGGTGTCTTCAAACTTGCAGTCCTCCTGTCTCAGCCTCCCAGGTACTTGGGATTACAGGCCTGCACTGCCACATATCCTAATTTATGTAATAAAATATCTTTTTTTTTTTTTTTTGCGCTACTGGCGATTGAACTCATTCTACCTCCAAGCTATACCCCCAGCCCTATTTTTTATTCTTTATTTTGAAACAAGGTCTCACTAAGTTGTGGAGTGCCTCACATGGAAACATAAGTGGGGTTTTTCAGTAATAAATTAGACTGCAATGAACTGTAATGATAAATCAAAGAAACTTCCATGATTATTTCCACAGAATAGATATTTAGCAGTGAAAATGCTGAGTCAAGTACAATAAAGACATTACTTTATGTCAAAGGCTTTCTGAATGTCTAAATAATCTGGTTAATTAGTTTTTCTATGTTTATCCATATATCCCCCTCGCCAAAAAAAAAAGTATTTCTCCAAAATTTCACACTTGTTTGCTCGTGTCTATTACATGTAAAGCCTTGCCTTAAGTACCTTTTCACAGTGGGTTATATTTATTTTATGTTTATTGATCCTATATTTCGTCCTTGATTCTATGACAGTGCCAAGAATTTTAGTAAGAATAACTCACAAGTGCATAATTCCCTTGATTACCTCAGGAATTTCCTAATAGATATGAGTTGTGCTCATTCACTAGCTATCTGGTAATGTTTTGCAATTAGAAAGTTCATGTTTTAGCCAACAGTACCAGAGTTGTTTCTCTGGAAAGAGCTGGGTGGGTGCCATATGTTCAAGTGACTTATTTACATCTAAACTGTCACTTGTTCTACAACATTTTGTGCATGTATCACCATTTGACACACTCCATCTGGGCTGACAAAACCAAAGGTAATTTTGTTTTTTCGGGTTTTTGTTTTGTTTTCTTGCGGTACTGGGGATTGAACTTAGGGGCATTCTACCTCCGAGCTATACCCCCAGCCCTATTTTTTTATCCTTTATTTGGAAACAGGGTCTCACTAAGTTGGGGAGTGCCTCACTAGGTAGCTGAGGCTGGCCGAGAACCCGGATCCTCAGGTCTCAGTCTCCCAAATGCTGGGATTATAAGCCCAGCTCCAAAGGTAATTTTGGTGTCCAACATTTTGTCTGAGGAGCCATTGCTAGAGTAAGTCAGAGGCATTTGACAATAATCAAGTTTCAGGTTTAAAAAATAGTAACAGTGATATGGAATTTGTCTAAAATCTAGCTCTATCTACATTAACTAGACAGGAATCAATGGGTTTATTTTAGTAATGGGAATATGTCTTCAGTGTCCAGAGCATATGTTAATCAGGTTCCACTCAGGAAAACAGCCCATGTCAACTGGTTCAATGCAGATAAGTTCCAACAAGGAACCAGATATAAAGTGCTGGAAAAGTTAAGAGTCCAAACAAAGAAAAGTGAGATAACCAAGAGATTTTAAATAGCAAGAAGTTGCTACAACAGTGTTATCAAAACACAGAAGCCAGGGCAACTTGTGCAGAGGCTAGAAACTTAATCCTCCTTGAAGCAGAGAAACAGGGATAAAATACCCTGTCTTCTTTTCTTTTTTCTCTTCAACCTCCTTTCAAGGCTCCCCAGGGGTGGACATAGATAGAAGCCAGTTGGCAAAGAAACTTGAGAAATGCATTCTCCAGGGGCAGTGTGCTTGAGATTTAGAATAGAATGTAGGAAGTACATATGGGATTGCACATTAAATAAGCAAACAAGAGTCACAAAAGACCAGCAAAGAGCTAGAACGTTGCCATAGAGAAAGCACTTCTCTGCTCAGAAGGGAATTTAGTGCCTCAGTCTCTCTAGATGTTCACATTTCTTGTCTTTAAACTCTAGTGTTCCCCCAAATAGTTCCTCCCACCAGCCCAGACCCACCTTACTGGCTGCTCTTAATCTCTGTTTGCACTTTGACCAATACTACCTACATTTCATCATCTTTGTCCATACATGCTGATCCAGACTAGACTCTAATCAGTTTTGAACTCCGTGCACCTTTTCAAAGGCTCTGGACTTTGTGCTGGTGTCCAGACTTCTGACCTTTGTCCAACCCCATGTTCTGTCTGCACTTCCCCATTCCAGCTGTTCTTTCTCCGTAAAATCAATGGGATCAGAAACAGAGGTCTAAGCATATTGAAGTTATAATGGTAACTAATGTCATGACTAAAACTTATGTATATCTATTAAATATTGGAAGGAGTCAGGAGAAGAGGTGGAATAGTATGAACTAAATCCTCCTTTGATGCAAGAGTTTAACAGGTAATATTTAAAGTTGATAAATCAAGATGGAGCTACATGAGTGTGTTAATTAGGGACCTGGAAATAACCACCAGAACCAAAAACAGAAACAATTGAGAAGAAATAAGATGGTTGCCTTTGGGCAGTGGGACTGCAGAAAGAAAAAGTGGAACAAGTGTCCCTTGTTTTTCATTATAATCCTTCTGCATTCTCTGATTTTTTTTTCCTGCCATCATAGATTCTGCATTCTCTACCTGAATTACTCTTTGCTCAAATATCCACATGGCTCATCCCTTTGGTTTGTTCAGATCTTTGCCCATATATCAACTTCTCAGCGGGTCCTTCCCTGAACATTCTACTTAAAGGAACAACTTCTCCCTTTTCTTTGCTTTATTTCTCTCTATAGAACTTAATGCCTTTTAACAACTATATGATTTTCTTATTCATTTTGTTTCCTTTCTGTCTGACCCAATTAGTGTAATCTCCACAAGGGAAAGGGCATATCTTTTTTGTTCACTGATAAATGCCCAGACCTGGAACAATGGCTGATACTATTGACAAATTTTATGAACAAATCATGTGTGTGTCACTAGGTAAAAAAAAAAAAAAATGCTAATGACCAAGGCGTATGTATGTATGATGTATGTATGAAGTGTGGAACTGGGGATTGAACCCAAGGGCATTCTACCTTCAAGCTACACCCCCAGTTCTTTTTAAATTTTTTGTTTTGAAAGAGGATCTCACCATACAATGCTGAGGCTGTCCTTGAACCTTTGATCCTCCTGTTTCAGCCTCCCAAGTACTGGGATTACAGGTGTGAGAGATGAGACAGGAGTATCACAGGTTCTTGGACAGCCTCAGCAAATTAGTGAGGCTCTTAGCAACCTAGCAAGACTCTGTTTTAAAAAAAAAATTAAAAGGGCTGGGGTGTAGCTCCAAAGTAGAATGTCCCTGGGTTCAATCCCTAGTACCCCTCCCCCCAAAAAAGAAAACTCACTTGTTTTTTGCTCATTTGTTTTTATTTTGTTGTGTCTTTCTTGCATTGAGGTGGTTATGGTAGGATTGACTATGCCTGAAGATTTTCCAAGTTGACTACTTTTTTGTATATTTGTCCTTCACATTTTGCCCAAATGAAAGACTTGATGTTACTGGGCAAAAGGAAAAGTGGCTCCCTGGCAAAACATGGCTTCTTGCCCAGGACACAGGTTTCCCATGGTGTTACCTAAGAAAAGAACCTTTAAAAGGAAGTCAGTCTCCATTGAAGAATAAAATAATCAAAAGAACATAAGGAGTGTTGGGATTTGTGTATTTTTTTTCTTAAACATTTCAATTATTTAAGTTTGAAAAACTGACAAAAATTAAGGTTAGACAGTCTTGTTGTCTTATGAGTCTTTTATTTATTTATTTATTTTATTTATTTTATTTTATTTTTTTTGCGGTACTGGGGATTGAACTCAGGGGCATTCTACCTCCAAGCTATACCCCCAGCCCTATTTTTTATTCTTTATTTTGAAACCGAGTCTCACTAAGTTACAGAGTGCCTCACTAGGTAGCTGAGGCTGGCCTCGAACCCTGATCCTCCAGTTTCAGCCTCCCGAATGCTGGGATTACAAGTGTGCGCCACCACACCCGGCTTATGAGTCTTTTAGATAAGGGAATCTAAAAACTTCACTTTTCAGAGACCTTGAATTCATTGTAATCAATATGTCCTCCTATTTAATTTGAAAATACAAGTGATTGTTCATAAAGGAACCCACAGGTATTAGCATCAAAACCAGCCACTCTCTTTAGTCTTTTCAAAGGACTTCACCTTCGACTTTGCTTAGTGAGTCACTAATCCCATGGAATCACTGACTCAAGTCAAGTAAATCAGACTAGAGGGCAAAGACACATCAGTCTGGGTTCAAGGCTGCAATGTTAATTTTATGGTTCAATGAGACTAGCTACAGGATCAAGTTATATATTTTATCATTTTAAACATGCTTCAATATCTTTCAGCTTGTTGATCTCAAATATGTGGGTTGCTAATTCTCTTATCCGGTCTGTTGACCCTCCCTCAGGGAGTATTTCTTCCTTATGGGTGTGTGTTTTCCACCAAAACCACATTTCCAGCAGGAATTTAGTGGGGGCCCTGTGGGAATGCCACATATCCTGTGTTACAGAAGAGCTGCTACAGAGAGATTTGGTAACTTTTTTTCTAGATGTCATACCGAAGTATTGCCTATTTTTATGCTATCTCTTGGCTCAAGGGGTCCAGGAACTAATTGGGTAAAATAAATTTGAACTCTACTCACCCAAGACACAAGCTGGGTCTCTAATTTCTCAAGGTTAGAGAGATGTTTCAAATCACTCCCCTGGATGGACAGACAAGCTGCTTCTAGTCCTCTCTCACTAAGAGCACAGCTGTTTGCAGGTTCTAGCTCCATGGAGAGGAGATTTAGTTTCCTCTCTCCCAAGGATCCAAGGCCACACCTTCCATGCTCAAATAGATACAGATATTAAATCTTTAGCCACTAGTCCCATGAGTCTATTTCAAGACCAATAATGCCCTGAAACACTGTGATACCAACTTAGGAAGTCACACGTGAGTTTCACATTCCTTCCACACTTTCAGCACACAGAGAGCTCTCTTTACTTTGAAATTGGCTATTGCATTCAAATTTTTCATTGCAACATTTTGTCTTTTATTAACATATACTTGACTAGAGGGATGAAGACAATATGGGAAACCTCAGTCATGTCACCAGAACTCAGGAAAACTATTTTTATACATTTTCCTATCAAACAGAAAGCATGTATTATCTTGACAAAATACTTATCGAAAAAAAGTGTTTCCATTTCCCAAATCATTTTGGTTCATTTCTTCAGCTGAAATTCTTTTATTAAAAGTAAGTCTTAGATCCCACATTGGGCACGTGTTATATATATAATCTTATAAACTGCCTTTTTGTGTGTCTTCTGTAATTAAACATTAGACCATTACTGTTTTATGTATCATTAAAAATGCATTGAAAGAACTAATATGTAGGACCTGCATTTATCTCACAGAAGTATCATAATTTAACAGTCCCTCTATAATGTAACATGGACATATTTCATATAAAAAGTATAATGATTCTCATCATCATTAAATATTTGACTATACATTTCATTGTTTCCTTAAAATATATTCATAGACATATCTTTGCCAGGTATTACATTAACTCATTTATGCCACTGAATGCTACCTGGGAAGGATTAAATTGTATCTCTGGCAAGAACCTAACTGGCTTATGTGGTACCAGGAACAGAAGGATTAGGAACCATTCTCCAATAAACCACAATGTCATGTGGTTATTGTTTGTTTTACTAAGACTTGTCCCTAGATTATAGGTCATTAGGAGTCAGTAATGATGAAAACCCTAAATGGATTTCATAAGTGTGTTTGTATTTCACAAAGTTTGCAGGTCCCCCCCCCCCAAGAAAGCCAAATTTAGTTGGTGTTTTCATAGGATCTCCCACCCTTACATCTCAGATTGCCCTTGACTCCCCTCACCACATTTCCAAATACCACTATTCTTTAAATACCCAAATCAATTGTTTTTACTTTCAAGAGTTCACCTTAGGGAGAATAAATGCTAATCTTGACACTCTTCTGTTCCCATGCACTCCTTGGAATCTTAGAACACTGGAACACTTTCCACTCTGTCTTACATTAGTTGTGCCCATATCTGGTCTCATGCTCAATGTTAATTTTGATAACAGAATATTTGTCTGATCCATCTCCACATTCCCTCAAAGTACCTATAACCTTAATTCTGCATTATTAGAAACAATATGTCTATGCATTATCCAAAGGTTTTTAACCATCATACAAAGATTTAAATAGTAAAAGCTTTTAAATTGTCCTCAAGTTTTGGATTGTGTATAAGCTCTTTTATAAGAGCCTTCAGATGGTGAAAGCTAAATATCATATTTTCTTAGGTTTGGGCATTAAAGTTATCTGAAACAGGAGCACTTGATCCCAAAATGGTTAGCTCTTGGCAATGATATGAAGAAAAATTTCCTCCCTGCTTTTCTCAACCAAAGCTACAATGACTCTCCACTTAATTATGGCCTTTCCACTCCTGTCAGGAAAAGGGAAGTGGATGTTTTGTAGCACTATTATTTTATATACAGTGCTGTGCATTTTTCCAGGGTGTTTTTTTTGGTTAATATTCCATTTTTTAAAGCTGACATTATCTAAAGTTGACAGCAGTGACTTTTCAAATTATGTTATTTCCCTTTGAATAATTCCATCTACACGATGTTTAATATAAGTTGACATATTTTCAGAATGTGGATTTTTTAAACTACTTTTTATGGAAGTTTTGACAGAGATTACTTTAAAGAGCTCAAAGGAATCCAAATTTGTATGTATTTAGAATATCAGCTCTGCTGGACAGAGCAGAATGACAATTAGGCCATAAGACATCCTCTTGGATCATATATGCTTCTTAATTGAGCAGAAAATAATTGTTTTATAGTTACTGGCTTAATTCATAATCCAAACCAGACATAGGAGACAATTGTAGTGTCTTTGTCTCTGACAGAATTTTTCTTCAAACCTATGAAATAATCTGGCCTTAGCGCCAACCCCACCATAGAAAATGAAAAATGGGAGCAGGGAGAAAAACAGTCTATGTGGTAGTATCCATGCAGGCATCCTGACCACAGTGCTTCTGTCATGACTCCCAGTGCTCCCGGATGCTGAACTCTGCCCACACTGAGGGTCCCTGCCTTACTCCTGCCACTTAGCTCTGTGTGTGTGTGTGTGTGTATGTGTGTGTGTGTGTGTGTGTGTGTGTGTGTGTGTGTGTATTTTACTGGGGATTGAACCCAGGGGCATTCTACCTCTGAAATACACTCCCAGTCCTATTTGATTTTTTATTTGGAAACAGGGTCTCACTAAGTTGCAGAGGGCCTTGCTAAATTGCTGAGGCTGCCTTTGAAACTGTGATCCTCCTGTCTCAGCCTCCCAAGTACTGGGATTACAAGCATACACCATCACACCTACCTCACTAGGCCCTTTAAAAGAAACCTGTAAGTCAGGCATGGTGGTGCATGCCTATCATCCCAGTACTTAGGAGGCTGAGACAGGAGGATCAACCTAGTAAGACCTTGTTTCAAAATAAAAATAAAATAAGGCTGGTGGTGTAGCTTGGAAGTAGAATGCCCCTGGGACCAAAAAAAAAAAAGCCTGGGGGTATAGCTTGGAGATAGAACATCTCAAGGTTAAATCCCCAGTACCAAAAAAGAAAATAAGAGAAGAGAAAAGAAAGGAAAGGAAAGAAACTCTTGATATAAGACCCAGTGAGTATCTCCAGAGGATCGGCCTCCTTCTTCCTGTGCTGCAGTCACCTGCACTAAGCGCCCACAGTCCTTGTTCTGGGGAGTCACCATTTTAAATGAAGAAACTGAATCTGAGAGAAAGTAGGTTACTAAACTGTCTCCCCTCTTGATAAGCAAATCCTCACATCTCAACTCTTCCATCTCTGGCTCATCACTATCACTTCCTGACCGCACAGCTCCCTTGCAAATGTGCACTTTGAGTACAAACTCTAAAGTCAAATGGATCAGGATTCAGCTTTCACAATGGCTGTTTACTAATTATAGATTTTGATCAAGTTACTTAATCCTGCTGAGGGAGGCAGATAATGGCTCCAAAGAAATTCCAGGTTCATCCAGATTCAAACCCCAGGAACCTGTGAGTGTTGCCGTGCACTAAAATTTTTGTAACTGTGATTAATGAAGGAACTTGAAACACAGACATTATTCGGATTATCCAGGTGGGCCCCCAGTGCCATCACAAATGTCTTTAAAAGATACACAGGAGGAGAAGACACCACACAGAGAAGAAGGCAATATGAAGACAGTCAGAGATTGGAGTGATGTGACCATAAGCTAAAGAATCCAACAGTCACAGGAAGCTGGGAGAAGCCAGGTCTAGATGCTTCTCTGGAGCCTCCAAAAAGAACCAGCTTTCCTAACACCTTGAGTTCAGACTTCTGGTCTCCAGAACTAGGGGAGAATAAGTTTCTGTTGTTTTAAGCCACCACATTTGTGATAATTTATTACAGCAGCCAAGGGAAACTAATATACTTGCTATGCCTCAGATGAGTTTCCTCATCTGTCAAACAGAAATAACATATGTCTTGCTGTTTTTTTATGATAGAAAAAGTTAATAAGCATAAAATTATAGCTGAATGCCTGGCACATAGCATATAGTACAAAACAGCAGCTACTCTTACTGTTATAATTATCTTTATTATTTTTAATATGGATTTTTAAGAAGTATAGGCAACTTATACAAAACCCAGAAATATTGTTTTATGAAGCAAATCAGCCTGTGATCTCAGCTACTCGGGGGGCTGAAGCCAGAGGATGGCAAGTTCGAGGCCAGCCTGGGCAACTTAGAATACCCTGTCTCAAAATAAAAAATAAAAAGAGCCAGGGATGTAGATCAGTGGTACAGAGCCCCTGGGTTTAATCTCCAATACCACACATAAAAAAAGAATCAAACCAAATATCCAGTAATATCATCCTTATTTAAGAATTACAATATATATCTATAATTTATATCAAAATAGTGCCTTCCATCAAGAAGCTGTCTTCTTACTATATTATTATGATATGCCAGATCTATTCATGCCAATAATTAAATAACCATGTTGCATTTTTCCAAGTATTTAATTGTGCATTTTACCACAAATTATATGTTTAAGATGGAAAATAAGCATTTCCAGCTGTTTTGAGGACAGCAAATCTAAATTTGAATTGCTGAATTCTAGAAAAACTACAGATCTTTTAAATATGCTACAATTTGTTTAAACTAACATCAACTCTTGTTTATTCAAAAGTTGAACATTCACTGAGGTATAATTAGGGGAGAGTGGGAGTCCTACGTGATGGAAGATTGCCTCCTAAACACAGAAGTGTACTACATAGGGAGAAATCATTCACTTAATAAGTATAAATTACTAGGCATTGTGCAGGATATTGAAGGGCACAGAGGTAAATAAGAGAGAGCTATTACTATTGGAAGGATACATAGGACAGTGAAGGACATAAAAATATAAGCAGATAGACCAAATTTAGAATAAACACCAGGCATGGTGGCATATGCCTGTAATCCCAGTACTTGGGAGATTGAGACAGGAGGATTGCAGGTTCAAGGCCAGCCTCAGCAACTTACCAAAACCCTGTTTCAAAATAAAATAGGACTAGGGTCCATCTATACCACTCCTGAGTATCTTTCCAAAGGAACTGAAGTCGGAGAATTACAGTAATATATGCATATTCATGTTCATAGCAGCACAATTCACAATAGTCAAATTATGGATTTAATCTAGGTGTCCATCAACAGATGAATGGATTACAAAATTATGGAATATGCACACAATGAAATTATACTCAGCAATAAAGAAGAACAAAATAATGTCATTTGCAGGAAAATAGATGAACCTGGGGAATATTATGTTAAAGTGAGATTAGCCAGTCACAGAAAGTGAAGGGTCATATGTTTTCTCTCATATGGGGAATCAGGAGAGTAATTGGGATACCAGAAGGGCTTCAGATAATGGATGAGAAACTTCAGTGGAGCCAGGGAGGTGGTCTAGGGGAAGGATGGGGGGAGAGGAAGAATCGATGATGAAATCACTTCCATTGAAGTTATGTACATATGTGAGAATACCAACATCAATCTCAATATCCTGTATAGGGAAGGGGGAGGAAGAATAGGGAGGGAGTCAGGGAAAAGGCCACAAAGTGCTGTGTGCGTGTATCACTATGATTTACATTATGATGTGAGGTTATAATGAACCAATAAAAGTATTTTTTAAAAATAGGGCTGGGAGCCGGGCGTGGTGGCGCACACTTGTAATCCCAGCATTCGGGAGGCTGAGACCGGAGGATCCCGGTTCTCGGCCAGCCTCAGCTACCTAGTAAGGCACTCTGCAACTTAGTGAGACTCGGTTTCAAAATAAAGAATAAAAAATAGGGCTGGGGGGGTAGCTTGGAGGTAGAACGCCCCTGAGTTCAATCCCCAGTACCACAAAAAAAAAAAAAAAAAATAGGGCTGGGAGTGCAGCTCAGAAGTAGAATGCCCTAAGTTCAAACCCCAATACTAGAAAAAAAAAAAAAAAAAACTTTTGTTTTCAGAATAATAGTGAAGCTAACATTTACATTTATTATGTGTCTTTCTATGCATTATCTCATTTAATATTCACAGTGGGGTTTTAGCAAGGTCACATAACTAGTTTAAGAACAGAAGCATAAAAAGAGCCACAGGATAAATTTAAGAAAAATATAAGGAAAGACAAAATATAACAGTTCACAGCATAAAATAATCAATTCAAATTACTAACTATTTTAAGAAATGGTTCATTTTTTAAAACCAGGAAGGTAAAAAGAAAAAAACACAAACTGTATAAGAAACAAAAAAGGTAACCCAAATACATATAAAGATTTCAAATTTCTATTAAGTAAAAAATTTTCTGAGCTAGGCACAGAGAGTTGGCAAGGATATGAAGAAACTAGAATTCTCATATAATGCTGAGTGAAATGTTAAACAGTATCATCATTTTGGAAAGAATTTGAATTTTTCCTTAAAAAATTAATCACTCTTCAGTTTTCCTATCATAGATTGTTTTGCATGTTCTAGAACTTCATTTACATGGAATCATACAGATGTATCATTTTGTGAAATTTATCTGTAGTGTTGTATGTATCAGTGATTCTTTCCTTTTATTGCTGAGCAGTATTCAATTGTATGAATAAACCATATTTTGTTTATCCAATTTCTCAGGAATGGACACTTAAACCTGTGTCTACTTTGGGAATAATATGAATAAAGCTATGATGTCCTTATACAAGCTTTTCTGTGGACCACATTTTTATTTTTCTTGGATAAATGCTTACATGATAAATATCTGGATTATAGGGTAGGTATATGTTTACTTTCATAAGATATTGCCAGAACTTTCCCCAAGGTTGTATTACTTTTCATTCTCACCAACAAGGTAGGAAAGTTCCAGTCTGAGTGAAGTGGAGGTAGAGATTGACTGAACTCAATCATAGGCAACTTTTTGGGGTACTAGAAATATTCTGTATCTTTTTTTAATCAAAGGTGTTTTGTTGCTTAGCAATAAACTTCTGGTGTCATGGATTTGGAACGTGCAACATGTTGTTATCATAAACTTCTCTTCCTCTGCTCTATTTACAAATACACAGTAAAAAAACATTTGCTAACTTAAGTGGATCAAAAGATTGCCTATGAGTTTTTCATTACACAGAGCATGAATATAGTATGGTTCACATACTGCAAGTTCTTTATGCTTTGTGGTACTGGGGATCCAACCCAGGCTTCACACATACTAGGCAAGTGCTCCACAGAGTCACACACCCTGTTCACATCTTGCAAACTCTTTACAGCACATTATACCTATACAAGTTTTATGAATTACTCAACTTCTTGTTGGTAATTTTGACTTGCAGGATTTTACCTAACATGAGGACAACAAAATATTAAGACAGTTGGTAACAATGTGATTTCAGCCACTGAATATGAACTTCACTAAAAAGTTAAAAAGTAAAGTTTGTTTTCTGTGAAAATAAAACCGTTACTACAAAGGAAGCATATGTGTGCAAGCACACACAGAATGAAAGCCCATGGCTGGCATGGTTACACACAATATAAGTCACTAATACCAAGAAAATGCAGAGCTAACAATGTTACCACAGTACTCTATCACAGGAAAATGAGATTCAGTTAGACAGTCCACACGACATATAGATGGTAGAAATGTTATGTTAAAAGTGCACAGAATCTACCATCTCCCTGCTCTCTTTCATTTCAGCAAAGTCTGATACCAACACAGTGGCCCTGAACTAGGCTAGCACCAGGATGTGGCGGCTTCAAGTTTCCAGACCCACTTCTCATAAGCGGCCTCAGACACAAAACCTGAGAGGGGAACAGATCTGGTGGGCATTCAACATTCTCTTGTTCCAGGTTTGTATATTCAAATACCACAGGCCCAATCTATTTTTATTTTCTGAAACTAACTTGGGATTATGAAGCCATAATACCATTAAATATCCTGAGCTGTTAATTGTGAGACACACACAATCAGATGAAAACCTTCAGATACAATGAGCACAATCTAACACAGTGAGGTCAAATTTAAGATGTCCTTTATCACAGGATGC
>PVLC010017332.1:13734-34039 GCA_004027655.1 Graphiurus murinus
AAAAAAAAAAAAAAAAAAAAAAAAAAAAAAAAAAAAAAAGAAAAAAGGATGCTATTTTTAAGTCACTTGTTGTACTCATTGTAAAAGCCGAACAAATCAAAACGGGACTGGAAAAGTCCCTTTGTAGGTGAAGCACTCCAGTGAATTAATCAAGGAGATTCTATCAACTCACCTCTGCTGTCAGAATTCAGTCAACATTTTCTCTACTAAGAGCTTAAAACCACATAAAAGATATAAAAAAATTACTATCTGGATTTCAAGACAATTTTTTAATCAATGCAACTTTTAGCCTTCTAAATATAAATATTCTCTCATTTGGTCATTGTTATCTTTTTGAAACTTGAAGTTTTGCTTACGAATAAAAATCCTATTGAAATTAAGAAAAGTATTCACAAACTATTTCCTTAAAACAAAGTCAAGAGACAGCAGCATTCCCCTCATTTAATTCTCTATTTCTAAAAGTTTGGGTATCTAGTCACCTGTCATCCCTGGCTACTGCTCCAGAGCCCATGGGAGCCCTGAGCACAGGTGCAGAACAGGCAGCTGGTCTCAGGAGAGCGCTGCCCGGCACTGCACAGCAAGGGCTCTGACGGGAAGGGCACCATCCTATTAGAGCAAAAACTGCCAAGTCCTTCACTGAACATTTCTGTATATGTAATTTTGCACCTGGAAAAACAAAATCAAAGGGCTCATCCAACATAGTCGTTTCCGTGCAGTCCTGGCTTTATGGCTTCCACTCTATCTTAGTACTTTTAAACAAAAATATTGTCAGAGTAGTAGCCCTGACTGCTTCAGGAGGCAAGCCTCATGGGAACTGGTCATTAAGATATACTTCAATTTTTTCCAGACCTGCTTCGAAGGTCTGTTAGGTTGAGTATGGCTGACGTTTTGTGCCTATTCTCCATGGAGGGACAGTCTCTCTATGCAAGCAGCACTCCTCCTCCCATGACAGGCAAGAGGGCAAAGCTACCCTCAGGTGAGAATCGCTGCTGCAGAGTAGAAGACACTGTGACAGGCAGGTAACAGTGCCTGTGAGCAGGATAGCACTTTTTATTATTTAATTTCACGCATTTGTTATCAAGTCTAATTACAAAAAGATGTGATCTACTTAGCAAATCATGAAAGGCTGTATACGGACTCTTCCTAGAGGCTAGCTAGAAAGACCCTAGATATGCTGAAAACAGATCCAGGTGCAACAATGGCACATCCTGAAGGCACAGACAAGAAATGACTTTGGTGTGTGCCCATCGCTGTGGGCACCAGGACCTTCACGCACGCTCCCACGCCAGACACAGCCAGCAGGGAGTCCAAGACGACTGCCATGTCCTCACTCCTCTTTTCGTCTCCGCCTCTTCTCTTTTCTCCTGTAAGTTCTTCAGGTCGGTCGTCATATTTAAAGTCTTGCATACCCACATAATCACAATTATTGTGGCATTGAAGAGCAGTGGTGCTAAGAATATGCAAGAAATAAATATCCCCCTCAAGTCAAAATACCTCCAGTTCATTGAGGCCACTTCATTGATAGATTCAGCACAGTAGACTAGAACAATTAGGCACAGGAAGTGGCCGCTCTGTAGTCCTAACTCTGGGAGGAGATGCAGGTGAGGAACAGGCATAGCACGTGGAAGACAGCCAACCCCACCAGCCAGGGTTCAGTCCAGTCTGTCTGCAAGAAGGTGTACAGCATGGTGCCAGAAAGGCTCACTCTCACAGCCTCCAGAGAGCCTTTGTAGCACCTGGCCCAGCTTTGTTCCATTTATCATCTCTATTCTGTATCTTTAAGTGGGTTTGGATTGTGTTTTTTCGTTTTTTATTTTGTTTTTCAACAACTGAATTAGTGAATACATGAAGATTCAGCTCAAGCTTCACATCTTCTATAACTTCTTTCTTAACCACCTTCATTGCACCCCAACACTGGTAGATTTCAATACTTGTTTCTTTGTTCCCCATTTAGTACTGTACCTATAACTTGTACTTGACAAACTGTTCCACTCACCTTTTGTGTGTGTGTGTGTGTGTGTGTGTGTGTGTGTGTGTGTGTGGTGCTAGGAATTGAACCCAGGGGCATTCTATCTCCAAGCTCCACCCCAAGCCCCGTTTTATTTTTTACTTGGAAACAGGGTCATGCTAAGTTGCTGAGGACCTCACTAAGTTGTTGAGGCTGGCTTTGAAACTGAGATCATCCTGTCTTACCCTCTCAAGTACTAGGATTACAGGTATGTACCATCACACTGGGCTTCCACTGAACTTCTTTTGAGTTCCTAGAGAAGCCAACCTCCATTTTTGCCTAACCCCACTCTTTTAATCTTTGGAGTCTCAGTTTAGACATAGATTCCTCTAGTAAAATCTCAATACTTGCCCCTATTCTGTGTTAGATTCTTCATTATCATTTTCCATTTGGTCAGCTACCTCTATCTCCAGACTGTGACCTTACATCTTGTGTCTGTCTTGGCCACTGCTATGTCTCCAGAACACAGCACAGAATCTGTCACATGAGAGGTGGTTAATAAATACTTGCTAGGACTAAAGTTGGTGTAATATAAGGAGACAGTATGTTTAGGTTGCTCTGTAACTCAGAACTCAACCAGCAGGAAAATTGCTTTTTGGCAAGAAAAGAAAAGCAATCAGAACTCAACAGAAGAAAGACAGTCCAAATGTGGTGAAATTGGACACAGCATAGAGGGCAGAAGACTAAAAAGAGTTTGGCACATCTCCTCTGGTGAGCAGATAGCAAAGGCAGCACCATCTTGGTGAACTTGCTCTGGGGCTGGCTGCTGCCAGACCCTGCAGCTCTCAGAGACCAACTCCAGCAAAGAAGAAACAGAACCTTATTGAGTCAGTGACTACAGAAAACTATCATCAAAAGCAATTGCATTCTTCTCTCCACACTCTCCACATACCTCAAGACTGAAACTGCCCGGACCGCCCATCCAGATCACCCAGCGAAATTCTGTAGCTCCAGATGAACTCGGATAAGAAAAAATAGTCCCTTACCACAGGAATCCCAAGGGCTACATCCCAGCTCAGCAAGACCACTGTGAATCTAAAGAACAAGCCAAACTACCCAGCAGACTACTGCGGCTTCAGCTAAAATCCCTGCCAGCAGGGACACAAGTAGCACTCATCAAGACCATGAACCTACAAAGTGTTCCAGTGGGAGCCTGTGTGGCTACATGAACTTGAGTGACAACAAACAGGCCCATGAGGTTTGTGAGTTTACAAATCATCCTTTCAGAGGTGGGGACAGGCAGGAGCTACAAATGGATGCAGCAGAAATGTGAATTACCAGACATCCCTAGGGATATTCAGGCAGGAGGGTCAGCAATTCAATTCACTGCACCCCTGTAGGATTTCCAGCAATCACCACAAGTCTGCAATCAGTGATATCTGCAAGTTGAAATAACTCAGCCAGACATACTGTAGGCTCAGAAGACTATAAACTCTTGCCTGGTGGTGTTTGAGCATTATAAGCACCAAGGCCAGAGACCAACAAGGTCTCACGTGACTGCAGCCACCTAGAGCAGCAGCAAAGTCCCTGGGGATAAATAATATAGCCACTCAAGCTCCAGGCTCATAATGGTACATTCTCTCCCTGCCAGATATTTGGCCCTGAAAGCAGTAGGCCAAGGGTCAGCAGGGATTCACTTGATCACAGATACAGGCTGAGAACTCAACACTCCTCTCTGCCAGCAGAGTTTGTGCCAAGCATGCATGCATGCCAGTGACTGATAGTGCTCCACATGATTGCAACCATCAGATCAGTGATGCTGTCCCTGGGCCATCAGAGCTCAGCCAGCAGGGACAGAAGCTTGAAACAGAATAATCTCTGGCCCTACAGAGCTTAAGCCCAGTGACCAAAGAGGCCAGAGGTCAGTACTCTACAGAGTTTCACAGGTTCACAACTAGCAGAGCAGGGGTGGTGTCTGTAGGGCAGTAAATCCCAACCAGCAGGCTGTCCACTCTGTATGACCCTACAGTCTGGGCCTGGAGAGCACAGTGACCTGCAGTCAATCAGAGACTCCTGTTTGCCTGTACTAAGAACTATATCTTGTTAAAGAGGCTGTTGGGAACAAACTCAAAAGATTTATTGTATGAGACAGAGTCATAGAGGCAAATATATACTCCTAGCATAGACCTTATTATAAAGGGATAACAAATTAGATACAGGACTCTGACACAAAGAAGGAGAGGAGGCCAACACAACAGAAATGCAAACCTGAGAATTCTGAAAACATGAGAATGAAGACCAGAAAGAAACAATAAGCTCCCACAGCATAACAACAAGGAAGACCACCAATATTGAGTTGCAGGAAATGCTAGAAAGAGAATTCAGAATTTTGATTTTCAATATAATCAAAGGCCTCAGAAATGAAATCAGAGTGTGAGTACAGGAAATGAAAGAAAATGAATAGAAAAATTGAGGCTCTAGCCGGGCGTAGTGGCGCACGCTTTTAATCCCAGCATTCGGGAGGCTGAGATCGGAGGATCCGGGTTCGCGGCCAGCCTCAGCTACCTAGTGAGGCACTCCGCAACTTAGTGAGACTCGTTTTCAAAATAAAGAATAAAAAAATAGGGCTGGGGGTATAGCTCGGAGGTAGAATGCCTCTGGTTCCATCCCCAGTACCGAAAAAAAAAAAAATTGAGGCTCTAAATAAAAACCAAAAAGAGGCTTTGAGTGAAATGAAGAAGTCAATGAATGAATTAAAGACTTCAGTAGAAACTGCCTTTAGCAGGCTAGACTACATGGAAAATAGTCTCACTCTTGGAAGACAGCTTATTCAAAACAGCCATACAGTCAACAATATAGAGAAGACAATATGACAGCACAACCAGAACATCCAAGAAATATGGGATAATATGAAATGACCTAACTTATGTATAATGGGTATTAAAGAAGGCCTAGAAGCATAAGCCAAGGGTATCAGATACATCTGAAGAGAAATAATATCAGAGAATTTCCTTAACATAGAAAAAGACTTGGACATCCACATACAGGAGACATTTGGAACACCAACAAGAGAAAAATCAAAATCACCACAAAATAATCAAAATGACTA
Organism: Graphiurus murinus; assembly: GCA_004027655.1. Taxonomy (NCBI): domain Eukaryota; kingdom Metazoa; phylum Chordata; class Mammalia; order Rodentia; family Gliridae; genus Graphiurus; species Graphiurus murinus. The sequence goes on from PVLC010017332.1 coordinate 18,792, forward strand.
AGATAGAGGTCAATGAAAGAATCTTAAAAGCATTGAGAACAAAAGAATAGGTGACATTCAGGAGAAAAAATAAGAATCACTCCAGACTTCTCAACCCAAGTCATAAATGCCAGGAGGAGCTGGTATGATGTACTCCAAACCCTAAAAGAAAACAACTTTCAGCCAAAGCTGCTATATCCAGCAAAGACATCATTCAAAATTAATGGAGAAAAAAAAATAACTTCAAAGACAAACAAAAACTAAAAGATTTCATGACTACTGAGCCAGCACTAGAGAAAATACTTAAAAGAAATAAAATAGAAAAAAGAAATAAGTACCAGAACCAGAGAAGGAGTGAATTGCACCAGATGAGCAACTAAGTGAAGGAGAAATAACACTGCATCAAACAGAAAATAGAACTCAAGATGACAGGAAACAAAAATCATCTTTAAATAATAACACTGAATGTCAAGGTCTAAACTCCTCAATTAAAAGGCATAGACTGGTAATGTGGATTAAAGAACATAATCTAAATATATGCTGCTTGCAAGAAACTCAGCTTACAGGCAAAGATATCCATAGGCTAAAGGTGAAAGGATGGAAAAAGATATGCCATGCAAATAGAGACCAAAAACAAGCAGAAGTAGCAAAACTCATATCTGACAAAGCAGATTTTAAGCTAAAACTTATCAGAAGAGACAAAGCAGGTCACTTATTACTATTAAAAGGAATAATCCAACAAGAAGATATAATGATAGCAAACATTTATGCCCCAAATGTAGGTGCACCCACTTTTATAAAACAAACTCTTTAGGACATTAGCTCTCCAATAGACCCCAATACAATAATACTGGGAAAATTCAACACATTGCTCACACCACTAGATCAAACTTCCAAGCAAAAGATAAGTAAAGACTCTTCAGAGCTAAAGAACACTACATACCAAATGGACCAAATAGATATCTACAGAACATTCCAACCAACAACAGCTGAATATACATTCTTCTCAGCTGCCCATGGAATAGACCACATTCTGGACCATAAAGCAAGTACCAGCAAATTCAAAAAATGTAATATAATTTCCTGTATCTTTTCAGAGCATAATGGAATGAAAGTAGAAATCAACAACAGAAAGACCAAAAGAAATTATATAAATACATGGAGACTGAATGATACAATCTTGAGTACGACTGGATCAGAGACAAAATAAGGGGAGAAATAAAAAAAATTCCCAGAATTAGAGGAAAAGAGAGACACAATATGCCAAAATCTATGGGACACTTTGAGGGTGATTTTAAGAGGAGAATTTATAGCACTGAGTGCCCACATTAAAAAAAAAAAAAAGCAGAATCACAACTAAAAAATCAAATGACACCTCAAGGACCTGGAGAAACAAGAACAACCTAATTCCAAATCCAGTAGAAGGCAGGAGATAATTAAAATCAGAGAAGAAGTCAATGAAATAGAGAACAATGATGACAAAAAAAAGTACAAAAGATCAACAAAACAAAATGATGATTCTTTGAAAAGATTAACAAGATTGATAAATGCTTAGGCAACCTAACCAAAAGAAAGAGAGAATCAACCCAAATTATTAAAATCAGAAATAAAAAAGGAGATATCACCACAGACAGTGGGGAAATCCAGAGAATCTTCAGAAACTATTTTGAAAATTTATACTCCAGTAAACTGGAAAACATAGAAGAAAGCAACAGATTTCTAGACACATACAACCTCCCTAAATTGAACCAAGAAGATATAGAAAACCTAAACCTACCAATAGCAATCAAAGAGGTAGAAATAACAACAAAAAACCTTCCATCAGAGAAAAGCCTAGGTCCAGACCGAGACCCAGCTGAATTATACAAAACCTTTACAGAAGAACTAAACTCAATACTTCACAAGTTATTCCACGAAATCTAAAGAGATGGAATCCTTCCAAACTCCTGCGAGATGGAATCCTTCCAGACCTCCTTCCAAACCTTCCAGACTCCCGCATCATTTTAATACCAAAACTGAATACAAATCCCTCAAGAAAAGAAAAATTGCATACAAATATCATTTATGAACACAGATGTAAAAATTCTAAACAAAATACCAGTCATGAAGCTGGGCGTGGTGGCGCATACTTGTAATCCCAGCATTTGGGAGGCTGAGACTGGAGGACCCGGGTTCGTGGCCAGCCTCAACTGCTTAGTGAGGCCCTCTGCAACTTAGTGAGACCCTGTTTCGAAATAAAGAATAAAAAAAACAGGGCTGGGGCTGTATTTCGGAGGTAGAATGCCCCCAGGTTCCACCCCCAGTACTGAAAAAAAAGAAAAAAAAAATACTAGCCATGTGCATTCAAAATCACATCAAGAAAACTGTACACCATGACCAAGTTGGTTTCATCCCAGGAATGCAAATCTGGGCTGTAATGTGGAAATCAATACATGTTATTCACCACATAAATAGAACTAAGGGCAAAAATCACATGATCATCTCAATAGATGCTGAAAAAGCATTTGACAAAATCCAACACCTATTCATGTTAAAAATACTGCAGAAAATTGGAATTGAAGGAACTTACTTCAACATCATTAAGGCAATATACAATAAACCCCAAACCAGCATCATATTGAATGGAAGAAAACTGGGAATTCCCTTTAAAATTACAAGACAAGAATGCCCACTATCACTACTCCTCTTCAATATAGTCCTTGAGACTCTTGCCAGAGCACTAAGACAAGAGAAGGATATCAAAAGAACTCAAATAGAAAAAGAACTGAAATTATCTCTATTTCAGATAACATGATCCTATATTTGGATGGCCAAAAAAACTCAACTAAAGACTTCTAGAACTGATTAACAAATTCAGCAAAGTAATTGGATACAAAATCAATCTTTAAAAAATCAGTAGCTTTTCTGTATGCCAACCATGAATCCACTGATAAAGAAATCCAGAAAATAATTCCATTCACAATAACCTCAAAAACAATAAAATACCTAGGAATAAATCTAACTGAGGAGGTAAAAGACCTCTATAATGAAAACTCCAAAACACTGAATAAAGAAATTTAAGATATTAGAAGATAGAATGATTTCTCTTGCTCTTGGATAGGCAGAATAAATTTTATCAAAATGGCCATTCTACCAAAAGTGATCTACGAAGTCAAAGCAACTCCTATCAAAATATCAATGTCATTCTTCACAGACTTAGAAATATCAGTCATAAATTTCATATAGAGAAACAAAAGACCCAGAATAGCTAAAGCAATTCTCAGCAATAAGACCCATGCAGGAGGCATCACTATTCCTTACTTCAAATTATACTACATAGCTATAGTAATAAAAAAAAACAGCATGGTATTGGCATTAAAAACAGACATACAGAGCAATGGAACAAAATAGAAGATACAGAAATAAATCCACATACTTATAGCAATTGATTTTCAACAAAGGTGCCAGACACATACATTGGAGAAAAGACAGCCTTTTCAACAAATAATGCTGGGGAAACTGGTTATCCATTTATAGAAAAATGGAATTAAATCCTTTCCTCTCACCCTGCACAAGAGTAAACCTGAAATAGACAAGACTTTGAAGTTACCAGAGGAAGTAATAGGTCCAACACTCCAACATATAAGCACAGGTAGAAACTTCCTCAGTAAGACCCTCAAAGCTCAGGAAATTAAAACAAGAATTAATAAATGAAATGATATTAAACAAAAAAGTTGATACTCATCAAAAAAAAATCCACCAAGAGTTTAAACAAAGATCTTAGCTAGCTACTCCTCTGATAGAAAACGAATATCTAGAATATACAAAGACTTAACACTAAAAAAAAAAAATCAAGAAATGGGCAATTGAACTAACTAGACACTTTACAAAAGAAGAGATACAAATGGCCAATAAATACATGAAAAAAAATTTCAACATCATTAGCAATCAGGGAGATGCCATTCAAAACTATACTGAAATTCTATCTAACCCCAATCAGAATGGCAATCATCAAGAAGTCAAACAACAATAAATGCTCGTGAGGATGTGGGGAAACTGGAACTCTTCTACACTCTTGGTGGGATTACCATTTAGTGCAGCTGCTATGGAGATCAGTGTGGAGATTCCTCAGAAAATTGAGAATGGATCCACCATACTATCCAGCTATACCACTCCTGGGTATCTTTCCAATGGGACTAAAATCAGAAAATTATAGTAATACATCCATATTCATGTTTATAGCAGCACAATTCACAATAGTCAAATTATGGAACCAACCTCAGTTTCCATTAACAATGAATATGGATTATAAATTTATGGGAAACACACACAATGGAGTTCCACTCAGAAATAAAGAAGAACAAAATAATGTTGTTTTCAGGAAAATTATTGGATCTGGAGAACATTATGTTAAGTGAGATTAGCCAGTCACAGAAAATTAAGGGTCATATGTTTTCTTTCATGTGAGGAAGCTAGAGAGTAATCAAGATACCAGTGGGACTTCAGATAATAGAATAGAAACTCCAGTGGAGGGAGGAAAGTGGTCTAGGGGAAGGGGGCAGGAAGAGGGAGGATCAATGAAGGAATTATTTCCATGGACATTATGCATATATGTGAGAATACCAATGGCAATCTCAATATCCTGTATGGGGAGGGGAGGAGAATGAGGAGGATGCTGGGGGAAAGCCACCAAGTGCTGTGTGCATGGATGTCACCCTCACTATGAACTGCATTGTGATGTGAGACTATAATGCACCAATTAAAGTATAAAAAAGTAAATAAATACTTGCCGAATCAATGAGTTGATAGACACTTAACAGTTATTTATTGTTGAAGAAGAAACTTACTGGACTAAGGCATGTAGCATTCCATTCCCAAAAGCTTTTCTCATTTAGCCAATGATCCACACAGAGTCAAATAATGTTAGAGAATGAATTAAGGACCTGCTCAAACAGTTCCCTTCCTAGGAAGAAGGGAGTCTCAAACCAATATTTTTTCATGGGGCAGACACAATAAGAACAGGAAATTCTAAAATGACCCACTACCGATCCCAGAATCACACTTAGCTACAGAAAATATTACCAATATAACTCCACTTCCCACTAATGAAATAGAAATAAATAAACCAGATTCTCTAAATTGGCTCGGAGGACAGTGCCAGCACTGTCTATATTAACAAGATTTCAGGGGGAAATGAAATAGTTACATAAGACAAGAAAGCTCAGTTTTTCCACAGTCAGTTGGCTTTTCAGAACAGCAACCCTGAAAGCACTCAGAAATCAATTCATTAGGCAAATGCATACTCAGCAACCACAAAGTTGGCATAGGATTTAAATCACCAAGTGAAAACCACGGAGGCCTCCACAGGCACCACTCAAATAAAGATGTACCCTGAGAACTGAGTGCATCAGGCAGGGATGTGCTCACATGGTGGTATAGAGCATGTGCCATTTTTATAACTATGTTACCAGAGTTGGTATCCATCTCTACCTTTTCTTCCTTGGCTTCCTCTACTATAGAAGCTAGAAAAGCTAAATAATCTCTTAACCAGTGTCTCTTGAACAGTTTTGGCTAAATAAGACACCGGGGAAGCATTTCCTGATAAAGGGGACAGATGTAGTCCCATCTTTCTGCTTAGACCATAAATGAAATGTCTTCAAGAGCAGCAGCCATCTGGAAACCATGAGGCAACACACCAATATGCAGAAGATGAACTGAAACAGAGCCTGGAAATTTGATGACACCTGCCCTGGACTGCCTACCTCCAGATCTTCTTGAGATATATATATTTGTGGATGCCACTATTCTTGCAGCTGAAAATATTTTTCAGTGCTACTTCATTTATAGCAGTGGTACTCAAAATATGGTCTGCAAGACAGCAGCAGCAGCAGCAGCATACCTGAGAGCTGCTGGAGGTGAAATTCTCACCTCCATCCTCAGTACTGCCCCAGTTTTATTACCTGCCTCCCAACCTTTCCCTTCTCTTCCAGTTTTCATTATGTCACTTCTTAGATACTCCTCTTCCTTTCTCCCCATGTTTTGATCGCCCAAGTCACTAGGGCTGCAAAGGGAGACATTAGGTGCGCATAATACATTGTTAGTAAGAATAGAAACCCGAAAAGAAAGTTGTGGACATTACTACATATCTGGTATGCATTTCTTTTTTCTTTTTTTATACTGGGGATTGAACTCAAAGGCGTTCTACCTCTGAGCTACATCCCTAGTCCTATTTTTTATTTTTATTTTGAAATAGAGTCTCTCTAGGTTGATGACAGTCTCACTACTTACTGATCACTGTCCCCTGTGATCCTCCTGTCTCAGCCTCCCAAGTACTGGGATTACAAGAGTGTACCACCACGCCTGGCTCATGAGTTTCAAATTTTAGAAGTACAAAATCAAATTCTTGACTTTTCTCTCCCAAACTGTTCTGCCCTTTATGTTCATCTCAATTACTGGCATTTACTTTTCCCAATTACTTAAGGCAAAACCTTGGAGTCATTCTTGTCTCCTCTCTTTCTTCCACATGCCATTTGATCCATTAGCAAATTATTTTAGCTCTGCTTTCTATTTATTTATTTATTTATTTATTTATTTATTTATTTATTTATGTGTTACTGGGGATTGAACCCAGAGTTATTCTACCTCTGAGCTACACCCCTAGCCCTTATTTTTTTGTTTGAAATAAGGTCTTGCTGATTTATTGCACACTGGCCTCAAATCTGTAATCCTCCTGTCTCAGCCTCCCAAGTACTGGGATTACCGATGTGCACTACCATATCTAGATTCCAGTGTGTGTGTGTGTGTGTGTGTGTGTGTGTGTGTGTGTGTGTGTGTGTGTGTGTTTTGCTGGGAATTGAAGCCAGGTAGCATTCTACCTCCAAGCTACACCCCTAGACTGATTTTATTTTTTATTTGGAAACAAGATCTCACTAAGTTGCTGATAGCCTCACTATGTTGCTGAGGCTGGCCTCAAACTTGTGAGTCTCCTGTTTCAGCCTTTCAAGTACTGGGATTACAGGTGTGTGCCACCACATCCAGTTTCCAATATCTTTTAATGTAATGAAATACAAACCCCTTACCAGAATCTGCAAGGCCTTGCATGATCTAGCCTCTGGCTCCCTCGTTAATATCAGTGGCTACCACTCTTCCCTTGCTCACTCTGCTTCAGCATTGCTGGCCTTCCTGCTATCACCCAACCATGCCAAGCACATCCCTCGTTGGGACCTTCCTATATGTTATTCCCTCTTCCTGGCGTACTCTTCCTCCAATTACATGTCCCCCACTTATTGAGGTCTCTACTCAATCATCAGTTTATCGGAGGAGGCTTCCCTCAATACTTTCTCTAAAATAGAATGCTGCTCATCATAGGCTGTCTTACTTTCCCTTACTATATTTCACATATTACTGCTTGACTTTATATTAAATATGCATTGGCTTATTTATTGTCCTCTCCAACACAAACTCAAAACACACATCCCAGCATCTTAAAAAAAAAAAAAAAAGTGCTTGACCTATAGTAGGGTTCAGTAGTTGTATTTGTATTTATTTTTCATTTGTTTGTTTGTGGTCCTGGGGATTGAACCCAGGGACATTCTACCTCTGACCTATACTTCCAGTCCAATTTTATTTTTTTATTTTGAAACAGGGTCTCACCAAGTTGCAGAGGGCCTTGCTAAGTTTCTGAGACTGGCCACAAACTTGGAATCCTCATGTCTTAGTTTCCTAAGTACTGGGATTACAGACGTGCACCACTATGCCCAGCTGTATTTTCAAATTAATAAACTTTGTATAAATCTCTGCCCAGACTTGAATTATACTATATTACCATTCCTTACCATTTCCTCTACTTTTTCTAAGTTAATAGTTACAGCAAATTTTATTTGTTGTCTACCCAATACTTAAGTCTCTTATTTTACTTCTATGACAATAAAATCTTCTTTGTTCAGTTAAGCACAGCACCGTTGATCTAATCCAGTCCCAGGAAATGAATCATGACTGGATTGAGCCAGACAAATATGAAAAAACTCTCCGTGTGGTCCTCTTCCTCCTTGTTACTGATAAGCTATTGATTTTTCTACTCCCAGTAGGGAACCACTCAATACTTAGGCATACATACTTAAGACACTGGCAAAGACACTTTGCAACTATAATGGATGTATCCCGAATTTTCCAGCCAGAAAAATCTGAAATGAACTGTTTTAATTTCATCACACATACACATTTTGTAATTTATAGCTTTAGAATTATTTTCAGTTACATATGGTATTTGTACATCATAATTTTTCTTCTAAACACTAAATTTGACCCTGGCTACTTAGAAAGCATGTTTTATTTCCTCCTATCTAAATCCTGTTCCATCCCTCAAGCCAAAGTCAAAAGTCTAATCTTCCCCAAGAAACCTTTCCAAAACACGTGGAGTCTTTTCTTAATTTAATTGTAGTTTTTAGACTCAATTTTTCACTTAAATGTGTATATATATATTTAGATTGTAATATACTATGAGTTATAAACTACTCTCTAGACTCATTTTTTTACTCAAAGCAATCTTCTAGAACACATTGTACTTTTCTAAATCTCCTACATAGTAACTAACACAGTAAGAATGCAATAAATAAATGGAAAGAGTATAAAACCCCTATCCTGCCAATGTGTAACTAATGTATAGAGGAATGCTTGAATATAAATGCATTATATTTCAAGAGCTATCAGCAGTCCACTGAACTAAAGACAAATTCTAGCTTAAGCTATAAAGTAGGACAACATAAAGAGCATCAATAAACAAAAAGCCAAACCCTCCTTTGGAAAGCTTTTCAGGAGTGAGCACTTTTAACCAACTGCTCCTTGTGAAGTCCTTCCTAACAAGGAAGAGTCACACAAGAACTCATTTGGTCAGATAAATGAGTTGCCCAATCCATCCCTTCCCCTAGACACGGCACCATTACCATCCCCACTGCCAAATTAAAATATGTGCTTTAAATCAGAATATTGATTATCAGCCCTCAGCATTCATGCTGTACTGAAATTGATTGCCAACACATTTCTCCCCCTCTCCTGCCTATGATAGTCTGCTGCCCTCCTCAGTGACAAAGACTGGGCGGCCAGCACACTCCTCCCCCCTTCAGTGTCAGTGGATTATCCTGCTCCCTCCCTATTCTGAAATCATGGCCAAACACAGTCTCCACGAGCTGCCTCCAGCATGACAAAGGGGACAGGAGCTTTGGTGCCTAGTTTTAAAGAGGGACAGTCCAGGAAGGAAAAGGAAGACCATATTTTTCTCAGAATGCAGACAAGGCCCATTTCCTCTTTTTTATAGTCATTAGCTGATGTTCTTGGCAGAGAATGTAGAGTAAGCTTTTCCAGGATGAGCTTGTAGCTTTGGAAATATACCATCCAAAATAAAAAGCCAAATTTCTGATTGTTTCTCAGTTTGCACCCACATACATGTTAAGACATCTCTCTCTTTTATTTTTTTTCTCGTGTGTGTGTGTGTGTGTGTGTGTGTGTGTGTGTGTGTGTGTGTGTGTGTGTTACTGGGTATTGAACCTAGAGGTGTTCTACCTCCCTGCTACACCCTCAGCCTTTTTCATTCATTCATTTATTTATTTATTTTTGTGGTACTGGGGATTTAACCCAAGGGCATTCTACCTCCAAGCTATAGCCTTAGCCCTATTTTATTTTTATTTTGTGAAACCAGGTCTTGCTAGGTTGATGACAGCCTCACTATTTGCTATGGCTGTCCTCAAACCTACAATCCTCCTGTCTCAGCCTCCCAAGTACTGGGATTACAAGTGTGCACCACCACGCCTGGATCCTTTTCATTTTATTTTTGTGTTTTATTTTGAAACAGGATCTCACTAGGTTGCTTAGAGTCTTGCTAAGTTGCTAAGACTGGCCTCAAACCTGTGATCCACCTGTCTTAGTCTCCCAAGTATTGAGATTACAGACATGGACCACCATGCACAGCTGACACCTCATTCTTTAAAAAATATTTTTAACAAAATTAAGAGCCAAATTCATACTCCCATCTGCCCTTGCCCAATGGCAAGTCATTCCAATGATTACTTTTCTCTTTCATATATTTCCTTTCTCTTCTACTCATTTAAAAGAAAAAAAATATTATCACTAGTAATTACTGCATTTCCCATTTTCCCCTTTCTCTACCCTGGTCTCACTTTTTGTTCCCTCTACTTACATACAAGTCATTGTTTGAAAACCTAAGTTGTGGGTTATCTATAATAGATATTTTAAGATCAATTTATAAAAACTGAGTATAAGCCAGGCGTGGCGGTGCACCCTTGTAATCCCAGCATTTGGGAGGCTAAGACCAGAGGATCCAGGTTCACGGCCAGCCTCAACTACCTAGTGAGGCACTCTGAAACTTAGTGAGACCCCGTTTCAAAATAAAGAATAAAAAATAGGGCTGGGGGTATAGCTTGGAGGTAGGATGCCCCTGAGTTCAATCCCCAGTACTGCAAAAAAAAAAAAAAAAAAAAAAAAAAAACTGAGTATAAAAAGAATTTGACTCAACAGATCATTGGTTTCCTTATAAATCTGAATATAAATGTATTTAGTGTTCATTATAAAGTATTTTCAGGAGGAATTAATATTTTTCCCAGAAAATCTATTTTGGAAGTTTGTATGCTACCAATATCACATTATAATATTATAATAGAAATGAACTACTAGCCGGGCGTGGTGGTGCACGCTTGTAATCTCAGCATTTGGGAGGCTGAGACCGGAGGATCAGGGTTCACGGCCAGCCTCAGCTACTTAGTGAGGCCCTCCACAACTTAGTGAGACCCTGTTTCCAAATAAAGAATAAAAATTAGGGCTGGGGGTATAGCTAGGAGGTAAAATTCCCCTGAGTTCAAACCCCAGTATCACACACACACAAAAAAAGAAATGAACTACTATAAACCCTTTACACTGGAATCGATGGCAGGAGTTTAATAGGAAATCCAGGGCTCCAGGGTTCAGCTTTAATCAACTCCAATGCCAACTCTGATTATCGTTCAGTTCCACTTAATGAATAACTAGCTGGAGAGTAAGATCTCCATTTGATTGCAGCATAGCACGTACAAACTAGACCACTGGTCTTTTTATTCTTAACACAGTTAAAGAGTAACAAATATGTTTTTAAAGGCCATGGAAAAGTACCACATAAGTGGAAGAGCTGAAAAAAAAAATAAATGTTCCAAACTACAGGTTAAGTTGCTTTCACATTCTGGACTTTTTTCCCTTAAGATCTCAAAAGGGTACGATATGAAATACTGAGCTACAGAAGCAAAATAATTAACTTCCACCATCATCAAGATCCCTTAAGCCTTGGTTGTCTGGTGTTGAGGACTTGGTCAAACACATTCAAGAATATCAAAGATTTTTCTTCCTGTAAGAATTCGTTGAGATTTGAGTCCCAATTCTATCATTCAAGAGCTATGTCATGTTAAGAACATGATTAAGCCAGGTATGGTGGAGCACGTGTGTAATCCCAGGACCTGGAAGGTTGAGACAGGAGGATTGTAGGTTTGTGGCCAGTCTCAGCAACTTAGCAAGATGCTCTGCAATTTAGTGAGAAACTGTTTCAGAATTAAAAAAATAAAAATAGGGCTGGAGGTTTAGCCCTACCTATACCTACTAGAGGTAGAATGCCCCTGAGTTCAATCCCCAGTACGTGCATGCATACACACATGAGCATAATTAAGTTTTCTTAATTGGTATTAGCTATCAATATCCTTATTCATAAAATAAGGATTATAACCCACCTCACAGATTGTTGTAAGAATTAAATAAGAAGTCAGGCGTGGTGGCACACGCTTGTAATCCCAACATTTGGGAGGCTGAGTCGGGAGGATCTGGGTTCGCGGCCAGCCTCAGCTATCTAGTGAGGCACTCCGAAACTTAGTGAGACCCTGTTTCAAAATAAAGAATAAAAAATAGGGCTGTGGGTAGAATGCCCCTGAGTTCAATCTCCAGTACCGAAAAAAAAAAAAAAAAAGAATTAAATAAGAGCCGGGCATGGTGGCACACACTTGTAATCCCAGCACTTGGGAGGCTGAGACCAGAGGATCGCGGTTCACGGCCAGCCTCGACTACTTAGTGAGGGCTCTGCAACCTAGTGAGACCCTGTTTCAAAATAAAGTATAAAAAATAGGGCTGGAGGTATAGCTCGGAGGTAGAATGCCCCTGGGTTCAATCCCCAGTACCAAAGGAAAAAAAATTAAATAATAGAATATCTAATTCAGTGTGATTTGGGAAAAATATGAAATCTGTTATAAATTCGTCTTTCACAGCTCCTTTTGAAAGGCAATTTCAAAAGTGAGATTTTATAAGTCAGGAATGAGCCAGGCATGGTGACACATTCCTGTAATCCCAGTACTTGGAAGTTGAGACAGGAGAATTGCAGGTACAAAACCAGCCTCAGCAACTTAATGAGACTCTCAGCAAGATAGTGAGGCCATGTTTCAAAACAAAATAAGACTGAAATGTAGCTTGGAAGTAGAATTCAATCCCTGGGTTCAATCCCGAGTGTGTGTGTGTGTGTGTGTGTGTGTGTGTGTGTGTGTGTGTGTGTAATGCCCAAACTTGCTTGGAACAACTTTATCTGAAGAGATTAGATATACATGCAGAACAAATAGTTGATAAAAGAGCACAAGAGATTTGGGGTTTTTGTTTTTATTTTTAACCCTGAGTCTTTTAGGGGAGAAGGGATGGGTTCCCCAAGTGCACAGAATTAAGTTAATCATATCCTTCCCTTCCCTTCCCTTTATCATCATTGGTCTGTGCAAGGCCTCACGTGCATTTTATATATTCATTCTCTCTTTAATCCCTATTCCCTGCTTCTTCCTCCTTCATCTCCTTGTAGGCAACTGTGCCAAAGGTTTGAGTGAATATCTTTTTGTTTATAAGTGTTCTTGTAAAATACATTGCTTTGTATAAAGATAAAGGTAGTTTTAATTTACTTAAATAGTATTTTGCATCTTTCTATTTTTTTCTTTTTCTGCACTATGCTTTTAAGCTCATCTGTATTGCATGTATAAGTCTACTTAGCTACTTCTAATTCTTGCCTTGTTGCCATGGTATGCAAACTCCACACTTTTCTTAGTTACTCTCCTAGTGAGAGTAGGTACAGGAAAGGTACAGTACAGAATATCTTTTTTTAATTTTTTTTTGAACTGCAGATTGAACCCATTGGTACCTCTGAGCTTGAACTAGACCCCCAGCCATTTTTTTTTTAACAAGGTCTCCCTAAGTTACTGAGACTGTCCTCGAACCTGCAATCCTCATGTCTCAGCCTCCCAGGTACCGAAGTTACAGGTGTGTGCCACCACAGCTGGCTTATACTCAGTATCTTGATATGAGACTGCTGACTTGGATACAAACAGACCTCAAGATTCTAGATATAGAATCAAACCAGTTAGAGAAATGAACCTTGAGATCACACTATTTTGTTCATTTAGTTTTGTTTTAAAAACAGAAATGTAAAGATTTTTCATGTTACTTCTTAAAATTTGTGTGTCTGTGTGTCTGTGTGTTACTAGTGATTGTGCCTAGAGGCATTCTACCTCCAAGATACACCCTTAGCCCTTTTTTATTTTTATTTTGTTTGAAACAGTCTTGCTAGGTTCCTGAGAGTCTTGACAGCTGAGACTATCCTTGAACCTGTGATAATCCCATCTCTGCCTCCCAAATCCCAAATACTGGAATTACAGGCATATGCCACCACACCCAGCAACACATGAGCTTTTTTAAAATAAAAAGAAAATAAATTTTTTTCTAGGTTCTGATAATGCTGGTAAAGAACATTTTAAAGATTTCAAGCTACTTCCATCAGCTGCTTATCTCTGCAATATGTCTAGCAGCTTGATTAACCAGAACTTTTTATTTTAAGGTAAAAACATCATATCTATAATGGCTAGAGTGTTGGGATTTATGAGAAAACTGAATTGTAATGAAAAGTGAATTGTAACAAAAATTATTCAGTAGTCAATCATTACACTCTACCAATACCAAATTTTCTTTCTAGCCCAACACCTGTCCTCCTCTCTCCCTGCTTCCAAACCTATATTTAAGATAAAAAGCATCAAAATACTGGATACTTTTTTATTATACTTCTTTTTAAGCCTTAAACAAACATGGCAGTTTAAGGTTGGGCTGAGGGTTCCTATTCATTTTATTTGCTAGTCTTTAAAAATTCCTAGAACCTATTTCCACTAGATGGCTGTCTTTACCAAGAACTGTAAGCGCTATGCCAGCTGGTAGTGATTTGCAAATTTTAAAGCTTACATTTTACGGATGAGCATGTATGCAGCCATTTAGTAGACTTACTCATATAAAGCCTACTAAAACCTATAATCTTATTTTTTCACCCCCATGTTGGAAAAAATCAATATGTTGACAGTGTAATGAGATCTTTTAAAATTAGAAGAGAAATTTTGTTTCAGGTTGAAGTTTTTCTTATAGAATTAAGGAGCTTTGCCCAGAAGAAAGATTGAAAATCAGACATATATAGAAATTATCTCTGGCCAGGGACAGCGGCACAATCCTATAATCCCAATACTTGGGAGGCTGAGACAGAAGGATTGTAGGTTTGAGGATAGCCTCAGCAAGTAGTAAGACTCTCAGCAACCTAGCAAGAGGGAATTGGGAAAGGGTTAAATGAGTGCTGTGTGCATGTATGCTTCTACAGCTTGTACCTCATTAAGATGTATGATTACAATGCACCAATAAAAATAAAAATTGTGTTCTTTAATATTTGGAAGAAAAGATTAGCTATTGCTATTTGTAGTAGGCATGTGTTTTGCATCTTCTCTCCAGTGATAAAGACATTTTAAGTAAAAATAGTCTTTTGAATGGCATATATATGTTGCAATTTCCACTGATGATCAGTGAAATTGTTTCTTCTCATCACATGCTTCATCATTTGATCACTACTTGATGCCTTATTTGACTAGAAGAAAAATTAAGCACCATATTTAGAGAGGATTGGTTGGGAGGGGTGGTAATAAATATTTTATTGAAGTACAACAAAACTAAAGAAAAGTGCACAAATTATAAGCATATAGCTTTATTACTTTTCAAATGGTAAAATTAATGTAAATGTTTTCATGAAATTATAGATTTTATCTTTGCAAATTTTATTTGCTACTTGTTTGGTTATTCAAATAACCAACACCAAATAATATTTGTGTGTGTGTGTAGTATTGGGGATTGAACCCAAAGGCATTCTACCTCTGAGTTATACCCCCAGTCCCATTTTTTTTTTTTTTTTTTTTTTTTTTTTTTTTTTTTTT
>PVLC010017333.1:0-33922 GCA_004027655.1 Graphiurus murinus
TTCCTTGACCTAAGACAGAGGATTCTTTAAAAAAGAAAAAGAGAGGATTTGTGGGAAGCAAAAAGATTTTTTTATAAGCTTAAGACATGAGGAGCAAATAGCTACCTTGGGCAGTTAACATTTAGCCAGTTTGTAAGCAGCTGTTGCCCCACCCAGAGGATAGTAATATTGTAAATTCCTTAAAGTCAAATGCTTCTCCAAAACCTTGCCATTGTTCTCCACCATTTACATAGGATGTGATTAACAAACCTTCTCTGGAACCTTGCCATTGTTCTCCACCATTTACATAGAATGCTTCTCCGAAACCTGCTTGATGCTGCGTCATCTGGGTTTTGGGGTCTATGGGGGTACTCAAGGTTGGCCCTCAGTATTTATGTCACAAAAGTTGCTCAATAAAGTTGAACATTTGTTCCCCTTGCAAGGTGTGTGCGTGTGTTTGTGTGTGTGGTGCGGCGCCGGGGTTTTTCTCTTATTTTCAGCTCCCAGTTGATCGGCAGAAGGAAAAACTGAGGCAGCAGCTGGCCTGCTGCACACTGCCATATAATAATACTGTTCTATGATGCTCAAACAATGGTTTGACCCGATTTTCAGCTAATTATAACATCTTGGGATATTCAAAGGAGTTCACTCTGGCTTTGCTGACCAGGAGGTATCCTACAATCTTTTGTGTCAGGAAAAATAATGATGCAGTACTAACATGAATCTAGGATGAGTAATAAAAGCTTAATCATAATAGGTATGGAAGTGTAGTGAGAAAAATTCATCAACTGGTCACACATTGATTAAATATTTTAACAATAAAGTGAAATACTCAATAATGATAAAGCTAAAAGTAATCATGCAAACAAACAAAACATCAGTTTATTTTTATTATTTATATGTATTTATTTATATATCTTATTTATTTATTTATTCATGGTACTTGGGACAGAACCCAGGGACATTCTACATTTGAACTACACCCTCAGCCCTGTTTTTTATTCTTTATTCTGAATCAGGATCTCACTAAGTTGTGAAAGGCCTCACTAAGTATCTGAGACTAGCCAGAAATCTGTGATCCTCCTGTTTAAGCCTCTCAAGTATTAGAATTACAAGTTAAACAGTAGAAACATAAATTTAAATAAAGGTTTTTATTAGGATTTTGGTAACTATATATCTTTCTTTTTCTTTATTTCTTATTTTTCCTTTTCTTTTTGGTACTGGGACTAACTAGGGGCATTCTACTTTGAGATACAAACTCAGCCCTTTTTATTTTTTGTATCTTTTTTAATTTTCTGAGACTGTTCTCTAAATTGTGATCTTACTGTCTCTGCCTCCCAAGTACTGGAATTACAGGTGTGTGCCACCATGCCCAGCTCCATATGTTTCTTTAAATGTTAATTTTAAATTAACCAAACATATGGGTTACTTATTCAAACACCTGATAATGTGTAAATTAACTAGGTTCCAAGTTCTTACCCCCCCCCCTCATTTTCTTCCTTCTTTAGAGAAATGGGAATTGTTCAATGAGAAGAATAAAATTTTAGGGCAATGGACATATGACATTTTAACAGTTTGGGGTTACATCAAAGAGGTCACAAGATCAGAAAGACATAAAAGATGTAAAGCTATGACATTGAAACACAATATAGGCCAAAACAGGTAAGAGAAAAGTGGAGGAGATAAAAAATGTCACGGTATAGAAAAGATAACTTCAGATTTCTTTAAACTGAGTATATGGCTATCCCCTTAATATTGTTTCAGCCATGAGATATTATTAAAGTGAGAAATTTTAGTGGCACCATATTCATGTTTTTATCTTTGTGATTATTGCCAAAAAGACAATATATTTGACCTCTTGAAGTATTTTTAAAAATGTATCCTTTGTTTTGAAGTTCTACCTGAATATTTTATCATCTTTATCAGACCACAAACTCTTGAATCTTCTCTCTCTTTCATTATGCCTACAAACTATTTTTCCGAAGCCAATGTTTATTTTCTTGAAATACCTCTAAAACGAACACCAAAATATTGGTCTTTTCCAAAATTTCCAATAGAGCTACACATTGAGAAGACCTATTATTTGCTTTATTTTTTCACAAACATTATCAATATTTTGTCACTGTATGTTATAGATAATTGTGGTTGTAGATTCTAAATTTTATTTTTCTTTTCCCATTATTTGATGGTCAAAAGATTAATAATAATAATAATAATAATAATAATAATAATAATAAATAATTTTTATTTCAAAAGCAACCCAACAGTGCTCAATTCCTAGCTCAAGTGATATTAAATAGGAGTAAATAAGATATACATCAACAACTAAAACAAATGTTTTGTTGACTTAGCTCAATTAATGTCTGTTGTTTGTTATAAAATTTTATATGGTCTAACTGTCCCTCGTTTTTCTTAAACTGTGCAATATGGAATATTCAATCCCCAAATACTCAAAATTGTAAGACAAATGAGGCACCTTAGCTCTTATAAACTTCAGATATGAAATAATACTCATTCATATTTTATTGGCTAGATCTAGTGATATGATCATAAACTTACTGCAAGATAAACTGGGAAATGTCAAAGAACACATGCAAATTTGATGAGCACTAACCATCCCTGGAATATTCAAAATTTCTGGTAGATACATTAAGTAGACCACGGCACATAACCAATATTTAAACAGAAACTCTGCAAAATAAAGAATAGTGGATTCCTCTGAATAATAAGCAGTATTTCTCCATTGAAAAACAAATTTGGTTAACATTTTGTAATCTCATGCTCAGAAACAAAAAGTAAATAATTATTTAGAAAGCGTATATCAAGTGTATGTCAATTCATTCATATTTGACAATCACTTTTTGAGAATTGCTATTATCAAAAGCCATTCTAGTATCTTTTTTTTTTTTTTTTTTTTTTTTGCGGTACTGGGGATTGAACTCAGGGGCATTCTACCTCCGAACTATACCCCCAGTCCTATTTTTTATTCTTTATTTTGAAACCGAGTCTCACTTAGTTGCAGAGTGCCTCACTAGGTAGCTGAGGCTGGCCACAAACCCGGATCCTCCAGTCTCAGTCTCCCTAATGCTGGGATTACAAGCGTGCGCCACCACGCCCAGCTCCCATTCTAGTATCTTGAACTTTAGAAGTGCGCAAAAATGAATTCCTGCCTTCCTGGAGCTTACTTTGTAGAGAAATGCAGTAGAAGAAAAATTATAAATAATTTTTTGAAATATTTTAAATGGTGATTAAATACTTGTGTGATGTATGTGGTTAAAGTTAGTGAGTGCCTTAGTGGAAGTGTTTAAATTGAAAACAGAAATATCAAAGAAAGAAGTTGACATTTGAACAAAGAAATGAAAATGTGAAGAACTAAATTAACATTATCCTGACAAAGCCTAATGGTTAATTCACTAATTCATTTCATGCAAAATTTAATATTTTAACTTAGTAAAATTAATAGTATTATCTATTTTTGAGTCTACTATGTTAGAGTCTGTGATAATGCACATATTATAGTACCTTTAAAATTACAGTGGGGTGACAACAGGCCCAATAATCTCATATATTTTATAAATGACAAGAAGAGAGGTGCTTAAAAATTCTTGATGAGGTGCACCAACAGCTGTGTACATGTATGCTGATATCACATTGAACCTCATTAGCATCTATAGTTGCAATACACTAATGAAAGTGTAAAAATTAAAAAATATAATTAAAAATTGGAAAAAATATGTAATGATTAAATAGAAATATTAATGAACATGCTTTGATCAGTTCATATTGCATATGTGAACTTAAATATACTTTACTTATCACCAAAATATATACAACTATTAAATATTAATCAAAATTAAGAAATAATCTTTTAGTAAAAAGAAATGTTTGCTGCCTGGATTTAATCACTACACATAGGATATATGTATCCAACTATCACATCATACACCATAAATATAAATAATTAAAATGACAGTGTTAAAATTTTTTCTTAAAATATAATAAAAAGATCTTTTTTGTGTATTAGAACTTAAAGTTGTAATTTATAACATATAAATTGAATATCAGACTCTTTTTTGTGTGAATGTGATACTGGGAATTGAAGCCAGGGGCAATCTATCTTCGGGCTACACTCTCAGCCCTATTTTTTACCCTTTATTTTGAAACAGGTACTCACTAAGTTTCAGAGGGCCTCACTAAGTAGCTGAGGCTGGCCACCCAACCAGATCTTCCTGTTACAGCCTCACAAGTACTAGGATTACAAAAGTGTACCACCACGTCCACCCAGACACTTCTTAGATTTACCTTCCCAACTCATTTTTGCAGTCTTTCTCCAAGTTTTCTTACAAATGCTCTCTCTTCCCTATTGTCTCCCTACTAAAATTATTTTTATTTTCGTGATAGTTTTGGGCAGAACTTGGGATATTATCTAAAGAAAATTTATTTCATTCTAAGAAATATCTTTTAAAATAACATACAACATCATTCTCTTTTTTATTTTTACATTAGTGCTTTGGTAAAAATTCTTGCTTTGTTAACATAGAATTATCTAATCTTCTGAACCTGAACTTGAACAGATAAATCGATGAGAAAAATGTACAGTATGATGATTTTTTCACTCTAAATTCAAAATTATTAACTCAGGTTGATGGTTAATACTAACTGACAATAATATTATTTTCCTACCTCAGTTCTTTTTCCTCTACTTTAGATGACTATTATTTTTCTTCCTTTCCTCTACATCTTTATTCAGATTTTGTCCAGAAACTACCACAACTACATTTGTTTATGTTGAAATCCATATCTAAATAATCTTCTTCACCTCAGTAACTTTGAATGAGCTTGTATTACAAAGGCTGAGTCTTCTAATTGTGAACTAGATCTCACCTTCTTTTTCTCACTTGATATTATTCCAACAATCCTTCCACTTGTCCTTTGATACCCATTTTTAATTCTTCAATACTTTTATTACTGCGTTAAATTCTAATATCATAATGCATTTCATAGTGATAATGACATACATGCACATAGCACTGGGTGAATTATCTCTCAGCTTTCTTCCCACTCCCCCCACTTCACCATACAAGTAATTACTTGCTATTCTCAAATTTGCACCTGATATCAGTGAAAGTGTTTTCTTTCTTAATTCTCCCTTCTCCTCCTTTAACCTCCCCTAAATCACCACTCTCACTCCCTAGAGCTTCTTTGATATCTAAAGTCTCTATTCTATCCCAATAACTTCCTAGATTCCACGTATGAGAGAAAACCTATGACTCTTCCCTTTCTATTACTGGCTAATCACGCTTAACATAATGTTCGTCAAGTCCATCTATCTTCCTGCAAATGACATAATTTTGTTCATCTATATTGCTAAGTAGAATTCAATTCTGTGAATATCCCATAATTTTATAATCCAGTCATACATTGATGGACACCTAGGTTGGTTATGTAATTTGGCTATTATGAGTTGTGGTGCTATAAACATGGATATGCATGTTTTACTATATATTATGATTTCAGTCCTTGGAAAGATACTCAGTGTGGTATAGATGAATCATATGGTGGATCCATTCCCACTATTCTAAGGAATATACACATTGACCTCTATATTTCCCCAAATCTTCCCCAGCATTAATTAATATCTGATGATTGTCATTCTAGTTGGGGTTAGACAGAACCTCAGTGTAGTTTTGATTTGCATCTCCCTGATTGCTAATAATGTTAAACATTTATTTGTATTGGCCATTTGTAATTATTCTTTTGTAAAGTACATATTTAATTGTGCATTTATTGATTGGGTTATTTGGAGTGTTTGACCTATGACATACTCGTGTAATTTCAAAATCTTTTATTCATATTGAATTGACTCATGTGCAGGGTGTGACACAGGGATTTAATTCCATTTTTTTACAAATAGATAACCAGTTTTCACACCATATGTTGAAAAGGTTCTTTTATTCAACATATATATTTGGTACTTTCTGTCAAAAATCAATTGGTTATAAGTGTACATATTTGTTTCTGCATCTTCTATTCTCTTCCACTGATCTTTGTGTCTATTTTTGTGACAATACCATGGTGTCTTTTTAATGATAGCTCTGTAGTATAATTTGAAGACAGGTATTGTGATGTCTCCTGTATGATTATTATTGCCAATAATTATTTTGACTGTTCTGGGTCTTTGTCCATATAAAACTTAGGACTGATTTTTGTAGATCTTTAAAGTATGACATCAGTATTTTGATAGGGATTGTATTGATTCTGTAGATCATTTTTGGTAGAATATAAATTTTGTTAATATTTGTTCTGCCTATCTAAGAGTATAGAAACTTTTATATCTTCTATGATCTTAAATTTCTTTCTTTAGAGTTTTATATTTCTCATTGTAAAAGTCTTTGACCTCCTCGATTATGATTATTCCAAGGTATTTTGTTGTTTTGAGATTACTGTGAAAAGAATTGTTTTCTAAATTGTGTTTTTCAGTGAATTCATGGATATCATATAGGAAAGCTACTGATTTTTTATTGCTTTTGTATCCTGCTACTTTTATGAATTTGTTAATCAGCTCTACTTTTGGTTGAATTTTGGGATTCTTCAAGTATAGAATCATGCCATCTGCAAATAGAGATAGTTTTAGTTTTTCTTTTCCCATTTATAGTCAGTTATTTTTCTTCTGTTGACTTATCATTAGGGCTAGAGTCTCAAGTACTGTATGAAAAAGGAGTGTCAATAATGGGCATCCTTGTCTTCTTTCTGTTTTCCCCCCATTCAATATGATGTGGGCTTTGAGTTTAGTGTATATTGTCTTTACGATACTGAGATAAATTCCTTTTTTTTTTTTTTTTTGGTACTGAGGATTGAATCCAGGGGCATTCTACCTCTGAGCTACATACCCAGCCCTATTTTTTATTCTTTATTTGGAAACAGGGTCTCACTAAATTGCAGAGGGCCTCACTAAGTAGCTGAGGCTGGCCACAAACTGGAATCCTCCTGTCTCAGCCTCTCAAGTACTGAGTTTACAAGTGTACACCACCACGCCCAGCTCCTATTTTTTTTTTTTATTCTTTATCTTGAAATGGTCTCACTAAGCTGAGGAGGGCCTCACTAAGTAGCTGAGGCTGGCCATGAACCCGTATTCTCTGGTCTCAGCCTCCCAAATACTGGGATTACAAGCATGCACCACCACACTCAGCTTTTATATTCCTATTTTCTGCAGTGTTTTTTAACATGAATGGATGTTGGATTTTGTCAACTGCCTTTTCAGCAACTCTTGAGATGATCATTTGATTTTTGTTCATAGTTCTGTTTATGTGGTAAATGACATGTATTGATTTGTATATGTTGAACCAGCTTTGCATCCCTGTAATGAAATCTACTTGGTTATGATGTACAATTTTCTTGATATGGTTTTGAAAGAATATCACTAGTATTATGTTTAGAATTATTGCATATTGCTATATGCATGGTGGTGTATGCCTGTAATATGTGTCCAGGTTCAGCAACTTACTGAGGACTACAATATAGCGAAATTGTGTTTCAAAAAAAAAAAAAAAATAGAGCCCATAAATAAGAAAAAAGAAAGAAAAATAATTTTTACAACTATGTTCTTCAAGGATATTGATCAATAATTTTCTTGAGTGATCTTATTGGCTTTGGTTTTAAGATGATACCGGCCTTGTAAAAGAAATTTGGAAGGTTATCATCACTTTCTATTTTGTGAAATAATTTGTGAAGTATTGAGTTTAGTTCCTCCATGAAGTTTTTGTAGACTCCATCTGGACCTGAACTTTTTTTTTTGGGGGGGGGGGGTTATTTTTATTTTTTATAAATGATTCTATCTCTTTGCTTACTATTGGACAGTTTAAGTTTTCCATATCATTTGGATTCAATTTAGGTTGGTTATATGTGTATAGAAATCTGTCTATTTCTCTATGGATTCCAGTTATTGGAGTATAAATTTAAGAAAATAGTTTCTGAATATCTTCTTAATTTCTCCAGTGTCTGTGGTGATACATCTTTTTTTATTTCTCATTTCTCATTTTCTTTTAGTTAAGTTGGCTAGACATTTATCAATCTTTTTGATTTTTTCAAAGAACCCATTTTTTGTTTTGTTGATTTTTTAATTCTCTATTTCATTGACTTCTGGTTTTATTTTAATTTTTAAATTATTTTCTGCCCTCTACTGACCTTGGGGTTTGTCTATTCATATTGTCATCCATTTTTCTTTCTCATGTGGATTGCAAGTAAATGAATCATTAAGTTCCTATAAAAATAATAAATTTTATTTCACATTACTCTTTAGTTGCTTTTTATTTTCAGTAAAATTCTAGGAAAGAGTTATTTTGCTTGCCATCTGCATATCCTCTGCTTATGAATTTAGGCTTTCCCCTTATTTCATAATACTATTCTTGCCAATAACTTCCTCATCATTGACAAATAGTTTTCAATTTTCATCTCCTCAAATGGAATATTAATTGCAAAATTGGCTACACCATAATCCCTCCTTTTTAATAAACCCTCTGCATTTGTCTTCTTGTATAATTCTTATTACTACTTTTTATGGCCCCTTGTAGAGTTCTTTACTGCTTTCCCAGCCTTAAATTTGAGTTGTTCCAGGCTCATTCCTTGACCTTTTTCCTGTGATATTCTTTTTGAATTTGTGTCCCATATCCAGTAAGATTCTTTATAAGCTAGAGCTTGTCACTGTTGGCTTCCATATATTCATCATTTTTTAACTTAAATTTAACCTTTTTTAATATTTAAAGGTTTTCAGTTTTTTAATGTAGGCAACATTATACATAATGGGGAAATTAAAAATCTCATTCAGTCTTTGGGCTCAAAATATCTATGTAATGATAATACTTTCAGAATGTATTTCCAATCCTGATCCCTCTCTTGAACTTCAGAATCATGAGTCATGACTTACATGTTATCTACTTGTAGCTCTGTCTTCTCCCATGGGCTTGTAACTATGCATCTAGTTGTTTGTTTAACTTGGGTTCTATTTTCTAGTACACTACATAAGCAAAGCACAATTGCTCAAAAATACTTGCTGAATATGTGAATGCATTTTCTTTAAGATACAAACATTTTAAAATTATAGCGATAGATAAAAAATTCTAACGTCAACTTATTTCTTAACATAATTTTCCCCACACAATTATGTGTTATAACGTACTAGAGATAGAGTGTGTTGTGATTGTATG
Organism: Graphiurus murinus; assembly: GCA_004027655.1. Classification (NCBI taxonomy): domain Eukaryota; kingdom Metazoa; phylum Chordata; class Mammalia; order Rodentia; family Gliridae; genus Graphiurus; species Graphiurus murinus. The sequence continues at coordinate 9,183 of PVLC010017333.1, forward strand.
ACAATACAATACTCTACTATAGACCTCTATGAACAATACTGTGAGATGAAAGTTTAATTATTTTTGTGAGATTATTGTCCTTTCTGTCCTAATTACCACTCTTAGTGGGTGTGATGATAAAGGCTCATTAAAGTCATTTGAGAAAAAAAAAGTATCATTTAAGGCAAAATGGAAATGGATTTCTTATTATGCAACAATATGACATTACCTATTATTTTTTCCCTCAAGAAGGTATTGTCTGTTTCCAATTAAAAATGTAAAGGTATTAAGTAACAACTGCAATATAAAAGGAGGACAAATGCAGGAATTAATGTATATTTCAAAAATTTTTGCCAATTTTAAGATTGAAACGTGGCATATCTTGAGTACAAGGACCTGAAAAATACGAAGTAAAACTTCATATTTAGTAGAATCCAAACATACCAGAAACTACATTCAGAAAGTATTTAATCCAGTTTCACTCCTACATACTTTTAAACATCTCTTATTACAGTATTGTTCTTATTTCTTTAATTTGTGTTTATTTTTCAGTTAGATTCTGGGTAATATATTATGACTTTATGACTTATTTTTGTTTTTCTTAGGAGTATTCAGCTAAGCTTATTTCATTAGATATTGGATGTTTGCAACATTTCTTATTTGTCAATTAGATGCTCATTTCTATATGACATCAAGGATACCTAGAAACTTCTCTCTGACTTCTTTTGGCAAACTTTAAGAGTACATGCTACTCACAAAAATATGAAATTTGTTTTCTATATTATAAGTGCTTTTAATTTACTGATATAATGGGAGATTTTTTTTCCCCACAAAAGTTTTATGGACACATTCAAGTCTCAAATATCTTTAACAAAATTTTTTTAGCCTGTTCAAATATATACAGTTTATATGTGAACAAAGAAAAAAATTGGGTTGTTCCCAGGGTAAGAAATATCTGTGTCTAAATTAGTAGCTTGACTAATTTGGGCAGAAATGTCTTAATTAACATTGACTGCCTTTAAATAAGTGAAAACTATATAAAACCTGCCTGTAGAGTTTAAAGCTGGCCTACCATAAGATTTTGCTCAATATATTTCAAAGAGCTCACTAGAAATGCATTAATTCAACAGAAATAAAAAGAAGTGGGCATAAAAACTGTTGAGACAGAAAATTGCAACTTATTATAGTTATAATTTAGAAAATGTGAATGCTTTATATCTTCAGATTTGATCCTAAGGAAAAATTAATACAGCAATATGTATTGATTCTGATTCATTAAATTTTCCCTTTATATTCTATATTCTACATTTTGGTAATGAGTTGTGCAAATTATACAAATAAAAATAAAAATTATATCGAATTGAGAAAAGAGAACTAGAAAAAATTTTTTACCTTTTACTTCTTTAAACACACATTTGTTAATATTTATATTTATGTACTATATAATTCTCCCCTTATTTGTACAAGGTACAAGATAAATGTAAATGTAATAAATTCTCAATCTAATCTTCATAAAAATACAGTTAACATTTTTATCATCTCACCAAGATCTCTCATGTTCATTTATAGAACTTCATGAATGTTGAGATTTATCTTTTCTGAACATATATTCATGTAAATTTTAAAAAAGGTTTATTTACTTCTATATACTTTATAGTTTTTAAATTATAGGTAGGTCTATAATACATGCTAATTTTATATGATATTTGTTAACAATAGAGGGTTTTTTTATGGCTGAGTATACATATCCCATAGTTTTGTAATCCATTCATCTGTGGATGGACATCTTGGCTTCTTCCATAGTTTGCCTATTGTGAATTGAGCCGCTATAAACATAGATATACATGCATCGTTCTGATAGTTTGGTTTCCATTCTTTTGGGTACATACCCAGTATTGGTATTGCTGGGTCATATGGTAGGTTCACTCCAATTCGTCTGAGAATCCTCCATACTGTTTTCCACAGTGGTTGCACAAGTTTGCACTCCCACCAACAATGTATTAGGGTTCTCACTTCTCCACACCCTCGCCAGCAGGTGTTGTTGTTCGTGTTTTTTATGATTGCCATTCTGACTGGAGTTAGATGAAATCTCAGTGTAGTTTTGATTTGCATCTCCCTGATTGCCAATGATGTGGAACATTTCCTCATACATTTATTGGCCATTTGTATTTCTTCTTTTGTGAAGTGTCTATTTAGATCCTTTGCCCATTTTTTGATTGGGTTATTTGCCTTCTTAGTCAGCCATAAAGAAGAACAAAATCATGTTCTTTGCAGGGAAATGGGTGCAATGGAAAACATTATGTTAAGTGAGATTAGCCAGTCACAAAGAGTAAAGAAGCATATGTTCTTCCTAATATGCGGATGTTAGGGAGAAGATGGGACATAAGAGGGTCCCCAGATGAAAAAGTAGAGACCCTCGATAAACAAAGAAGTTGATTTAACCAAAGGAGATGGACGGGGGGTGGGGAGGGTGGAGAGAACTGAACTTGAGAGGGAGGGAGGTCGAGGGAGTGGGGTGGGAATTGGGGAAAGGGTCAGATGAGAAATGTGTGCACATTTGTCTTTATCAATTTATACCTAACAAAAATGTATATATATATATACAAAGCATGAATTATTACAATAAAAAAAACAATAGAGGTTTTTTTCTATATTGATACCTAATTATTTCAAGACCAGTTGTTTAAAGAACTATTGAATTTGTGTGATACTTTGTCAAAAATTAATTAGAGATATGAATCAATTTGTAAACTTTTTATTCTGTTCTAGTAATCTGATTTTCTCTCTATAACATAGCACCAAACTCTCAATTATTATAGATTTATAGTCTTTTTTTTTTTTCTTGCCGTACTAGGGATTGAACTCAGGGGCATTCTACCTCCGAGCTATACCCCCAGCCCTATTTTTTATTCTTTATTTTGAAACCAGGTCTCACTAAGTTGCAGAGGGCCTCACTAGGTAGCTGAGGCTGGCTGTGAACCCGGATACTCTGGTCTCAGCCTCCCAAATGCTGGGATTACAAGCATGCAACACCACATCCGGCTTAGATTTATAGTCTTAAAAGAGGCCAGTACTAATCCTATATTTCTTTTCCAAAATTACTTTGGATATTCTCAGAACTTGAATTTTTATATAAATTTTAAAATAGCATTTTGTGTGTTATTTTTAATCTATATATGTAGATATAATATGTCTTTATGATGTTGAATCTTATTATTCTTTAGCATGGTATAAGCCAGATGTAGTGGCAGATGTATAACTTTTGTAGTGGCAGATGTATGTCTTTTGTTTACCAAAAGACATACATTATGGGATCTCTCTACTCTAGGTGAGGTGATCATGAGACATTTTCCATCGTTTGTCAGATCTTAAAATATAAATTCTGGTTTTTACTAGCCTCAGAGGATTTTTTTTCATCCATGGAAAAATTACTAATTATCAAATGTGTGCTGTCTCTCTTTTTCCCTCTGTCTCTAAATCCTCTTATTCAGTAGTATGATTTGTTAAAATTACCAGGTATTCCCAAGATCTTCCCTTTATAGCCAATGCTCTTTGGCCTACAAAAGCCAACTCCAATGACTAAACAATGATAATACTGGGCTTTACTTCTTTCAAATAATAATAATAATAATAATAATAATAATAATAATAATAATAATAATAATAATAAGTAGTAGTAATACTAAAAATAATAGTCATCCATTATATCAGATAGAAAATTTCTCTGCTACCTAATGTCTAAAGTTTTATTACTGTTATTTTACATATATTTGTACCTTTTATTGTTTTGCACAGGAGGGATATTCTCCCAGCATTTAATATTTTATTAGAAGAATTAGCATAAACTAGTTATAATCAACCCATTATGTTTTGTTTTAAAAATAACATGAATTAAGTTCAAGTTATTCAAGTTCAATAACTAGTGGATTAAGGACTTTTATTTTATTCATTAACCAGATGAGTAACCTAGATTTGTTTAAAGTCATGTTTGACATCAGAGCATACTGTCATCACTCCACTCTGCCCTCTGTACTTCAAATTGGGTAAAGTAGTATTAATTTTAAGCTGACAACTGTACACACAATATCTCATGACCACTAAAAGTAAGCACACTTCAAAGAACTTTATTCAATGATATTACATAAGTGTGCATTTACTAATTTATAGTAAGGAATTCATACTAACCTATAAACCAGATAATAGTAATAAATCAGTTGCAAAATTTTATTTTATATATAAGATATTCAATTCAATACATAAAAATAACCATTTTATTGCATGCATTGTGCTAATATGCTAGTGATTTTCAAGGCCATTCACATTTTTTTTTTCATTTTAAATGCTCTTTTTTGGTGCATTATAGTCTTAAATCATAATGTAAATCATGTTAACAATGACATACATGCACGCAGCACTTGGTGGTCCCCCCACTTCCCCTCTCCATTATTTTCCTTCCCAACACAGAGTACTGAGATTGATGTTGGTATATTCGCATATGGACACATAGTCAATAGTAGTATTTCCATTAATGAACCTCAGTCTCCCCTCTCCCCCTCCCTTAGATCACCTTCCTGGCTCCACTGAGGTTTCTCCTTCATTATCTGGAGTCCCTCTGGTATCCCCATTATTCCCTAGTTTTAACACATAAGAGAAAACATATGCCCCTTCACTTTCTGTGATTGGCTAATCTCACTTACCATAATGTTCTCCAGTTCCTTCCATTTTCTTGCAAATGACATAGTTTTGTTCTTTATTATGGAGTAGAATTCCATTGTGTGTACTTCCCATTAATTTTGAAATCCATTCATCTGCTGATGGACACATAGGTTGGTCCATAATTTGGCTATTGTGAATTATGCTGCTATGAACATCAGTATGCATATATTACTGTAGTTCTCTGATTTCAGACTTTTTGGAAAAATAGCCAGAAATGGGATAGCCAAATCATATGGTGGATCCATTCCAAGTTTTCTAAGAAATCTCCACAATTATCTACATAGCGGCTGAACTAGTTTGCAATCCCACCAACAGTGTAGAGTAGTTAGTATTTCCACTCATCCTTGCCAACATTTATTGTTATTTGATTTCTTGCTGATTGCAATTCTGATTGAATCTCAGTGTAGTTTTGATTTGCATCTTCCTGATTGCTAATGATGTTGAACATTTTTTCATGTATCTATTGGCCATTTGTATCTCTTCTTTTTTGAAGTGTCTATTCAATTCAGTTACCCATTTTTTATTAGGTCATTTGTTTGCTTTAGAGTATTGTCTTTTAAGTGTTAGGTTGGCTATGGGTTTGTCAATCTTGTTAAACTTTTCAAAGAATCAGGCTTTTGTTTTGTTGACCATTTGTAATATTTTTATTCTCTATATCATTGATTTCTGCTCTGATTTTAATTATCTCTTGCTTTCTTCTGACTTCAGGATTAGACTGTTCCTGTTTTTTTAGGTCCTTAAGGTGTGTCATTCGGTTATTCATTTGAGGACATCCTGCTTTTCTTTTGTGATCACTTAGTGTTATAAATTTTCCATTAACACTACCTTCAAAGTTTTCCATAGATTTTGATACATCATGTCTCTGTTTTCATTTAATTATAGACTTTTATATTTTATTACTCCCCTTGTTTCCCTTCTGACTGAATCCTCATTCAAAAGCGTATCATTCAATCTCCAAATATTTACATAATTTATTTTGGCCTTCCTCTTTTTAATTTCTATTTTCATTCCATTGTGACCTGAGATGATGCAGGGAATTATATTACATCTTTTGAATTTGCTGGTGCTTTCTTTGTAGCCCAGGATGTGATCTATTTTGGAGAAGATTTCATGGTCAGCTGAGAAGAATGTGTGTTCAGATGTTTCTGGTTAAAATATTCTGTATATGTCTATCAGGTTCATTGGGTTTATAACAGTCTTTAGGTCTGAGGAGTCCTTACTTATCTTTTGCATGGAAGATCAATTTATTGGCATGAGTGGTGTGTTGAGGTCTTCTACTGCATTTGGGTCTATGTGAGACCTAATATCCCAAAGAGTTTGTTTAACAAACATGGGTGCAACCACAGTTGGGACATAAATGTTTGCTTCTTGTTAAGTTGTTCCTTTTATTAATGAGAAGTGCCCTGCTTTGTCTCTTCTGATGTGTTTTAACTTAAAATCTGTTTTGTTAGATATGAAGGTTGCTACCCCTGCTTATTTCTGGTCTCCATTTTCATGGTATATCTTTTTCCATACTTTTACTTGTAGAATATGGATATTTTTGGCTCTGTGGTGAGTTTCTTTCAAGCAGCATATATTTGGATTATGTTTTTTAATCCACATCACCAGTCTCTGGCTTTGAATTGGGGAGTTCAATTTTGACATTCAGTGTTACTGAAATATGATTTTTCTTTCTAGTCATTTTGTGTTCTATTTTCTGTTTGATGTAGTGTTATTTTTTCTTTGCTTAGTTGTCCACATGGTGTACCTCATCTCTTCTCTGGGTCTGGAATTTGCTTTTTTTTTTTTCTTTATGATTTATTTCTTTTGGTGTTTTCTCTATTGTTGCCTTGGTAGTCATGAATTCTTTATGTTTCCACTTGTCTTAGAAAGTTTATTTCCCCATCAATTTTGAATGGTATCTTTGCAGGATATAGCAATCTTGGTTGGAGGTTGTTTTCTTCTAGGATTTGAAGTACTTCATAACAGTCCCTCCTGGCATTCATGACTTGGGTTAAGAAGTCTGCAGGGATTTTTATTGTTTGCCTCTTCATGTCACCCATTCTTTTGTTCTCACTGCTTCTAAGTTTCTTTCCTTAGCAACTATGTTAGTAATTTTGATTATTACATGACATGGAGAGGTCCTTCTTTGATCTTGTCTTAATGGTGCTCTGTATACCTTCTGTATGTGAATGTCCAAGACTTTTTCTATGTTTGGAAAATTCTCTGAAATTATTTCTTTGAAAAGGTTTCTGATAACCTTGGTTTGTGCTTCTAGACCTTCTTTAATGCCTTTATCCACAAGTTAGGACATTTTGTATTGTTCCATATTTGTTGGATATTTAGGTTGTGTTGTTGTAATGTCTTCTGTATATTGTTGACTGTGCTTTCAGTTTTGAATAAATTATATTCCAAGAGTGATACCCTATTTTCCATGTGTTCTAGCTGGCTAGAGGTGGTTTCTATTGCTGCCTTCAATTCATTTACTGACTCCTTCATTTCTTCAGAGCCTCCTTCTGGTTCTTTCTTACTCAAATTTCTCCTTCACTTCCTGCTCAAATTTCTCCTTCACTTCCTGTACACTTTCTTTGAGGCCTTTCATCAAATTGGAGATCAAAATTCAGAATTCTCCTTGTATTTTCTCAGTACTGGCAATCTCCCTTGTTGAATTATGGGAGTTTATTATTACCTCACTGCTCCTTATTCTCATATTTTCAGAGTTCTCATGGTTGTGTTTCTGTTCTCTTGGCATCTGCTTCCTCATTGCATGTGATTCCTGTATCTATTTGTTATCCTTTTATAATAAGGTCTAGCCTGGAGATATATATTTGCCTCTAGCAATCTGACTTATATATGCTAACTTTTGATTTTTGTCCCCCCAGATCCTATTTAATTAGATGTAGTTCCTAGTGAAGGCAAACAGGAGTCTCTGATTGGCTGCATGCCTCTTGCTCTTCTGGCCCAAACTCCACAAGGCTAGAGACTATGATGTTCTATTCAGAGCCTGTTGCTCATTGGGACTTAGTGAACCTCAGAGACCACTGCTGCTTTCCTGATTGTGAGGCCATAATACTGCAGAGCACTGACCTCTGGCCTCTCTGACCAGTGGGTCTAGGCTCAGCAAAGCTGGTGATTGATGTGTTCCAAGCTTGTTGCCCAGCTCACTGAGTTTTGATGGCCCCTGGGACACCACACCATATCTGCTTGTAGCTTTGATCAAGTGAAATTTTGACAAGTGCCTGGCCTCTTGGTGGGGCCTGGTCAGGATGACACTGTTTCTCTGACCCAGGCCCAAAGTCTAACAGGGAGAAATTACACAATTACAAGCCTAGGGGCTTGTATGGCTCAGTTCCTTAACCCCAGGGACACCACTGCTGCCCTGGGTGGCTACAATGACAGGAGTTATTGATGGTCTCTGACTGGCATTTACAGAACCCAAACATGGACAGGTGAACATTCATTGATTTCTGAGTCTGCCCCTCAGCAGGCTGAGCTATACAACTTTGGTGAGTGTTCAGTGGTGATTCCTAGAGAACATCCAAGGGCTCAGTAAACTGCAGACTGCAGTTTCCTCCTATGAGAATGTCTCTAAGAGCTATCTGCTAATTCAAGTTTCTGTTGTGTCTGAGAATAGTACCCACCCCCATCTCCACAGGGGTTATTTGCAAGTCTCAGGTCCCCAAGAGTATATTTCCTTGTCACACAAGTACCTGTGGCTGTACAGGGTGGTCTGCTGGGACAGATTGTTAACTTACAGTCTTGGTGAGCACAGCTCCAGATCCCTATTGGAAGAAATGGGTTTATCTGTAGCTACAGGACTCAGCTGAGTCATCTGGGCTATCGGGTCCCTGTCGAGCATGGAGCAAAATGTCAACCACTTTTGATGATGATCTGTAGTCACCAGCCTTGTGACAATCCACAGATTCTTCCTGGAGGTTTCTTGGAACTACAGTATTGACAGCCACCAGCAACCCTGCTGCTGTCTGGACAAGAGGGCACTGCCACCACTGTTTCATTTTTCACAAGGTGAGAGACATGGAGCTCTTTACAGTCTTCTGCTTTTTCTTCTAGTTCTACTTTGACTGATTTTCAACTTTCATTGTTTTGTTTATTTATTTATTTATTTTCTGTGTTTCTTACTTTGTCGAGAAGCAGTCTTCCCAGAGATTGAGTTCTCAGGCTCAGAGTGACTGAATCATGCTGTCTTCCTCTGCTGCTATCTTCCTCCTCTTCCTTGTATGGATAATTTTAACTACTTCTACTTCAATTCAATCTAAAAAATAGGAGGCAGGCCTATTGCTTCACACCTGTAACCTCAGTACTTGGGAGACTGAGACAGAAGGATCATAAATTCAAGGACAGAATCAGCAACAGAGGGAGACTCAGCAACCTAGCAAGAGTCTGTTTCAAAACAAACAAAATTTTTTTTTCACAAATTTTAAGCCATGATTTAAGGTACTATGTGTATGCTTTCTCTCTCTCTCTCGCTCTCTCTCTCTCTCTCTCTCCTCTCTCTCTGTCATGTTTTACTGGGGAATGAACCCAGGGGCATTCTGCCTCTGAGCTACACTCTGGCCCTCTTTTCAAAGTTTTTATTTTGAACAGGGTCTCACTAAGTTGCAGAGGGCTTCATTAAGTTGCTGAGGCTGTCGGTGAATGTGAACCTGTGATCCTTCTGCTTCAGCCTCCCAAGTACTGGGATTACAGGAGTGCACCACAATGCCTGAAATTTTTCTTTCACTATCTATAATCATAAGGACTGAACACACATGTCTTGCCATCTTTATACTTCATATAGACTGTTTTGTGCTTGTTTATGTTTTCCATGATTGAATTTCTGGTGGAATTGCTATAGATTCTCAGTAATCTTTGATTCACAAAAGAGAAATTTTAATTAGTATACTTCCACTTCATTTTTTAACTACCGTATTTAAAACTGAACTGATATATGTGTTTCACACATGTCTATTATTTTCTATGTCTGACTTGGCATCCAAGTGGTCATTAGAGATCATGCTACAAGTATGTGATTATGAACATAGGAAACAGTGAACTTAAAAAACAAATAGTTTGATTAAACTATTTCTACATTTAAGCACAAAACACTTATATAACATTATCTAGTTATGTCCTGCAGAAACATGTTCTGCAAAACTTCAGTCTGAGAATGCTGATTAAGGAAAAATCTCTAAGACTGAATGGGTTTTAATTTAAATGTAAAACATGTGTGAAAAGTCTACAAAATTTAAGCAGACTAAAATAGAAATATTCTGTAATAAATATCTATGATTAGTTGAAACATGTCTCTGCTATAGAGTACAGAACAGTGATTTTTCAGGGATTGTGGTGTAACCAGTTTACTAGGAAAGAAAATGTGAAGGGATGATGAAGGTGACAGTTTTGAATTTTGTTTGTGACCATGATATTATAACTCTAGATGCATTTCTCAGATCTAAAAACTGTACCTCAGTAAGAGTAAACCTCATGTTATAAAAATGGCATGAATGTATGAAGAGATGTGATTTCTTTTTCAGATAAATAGAAACTGTTTGTGGGTGGCATTCAGGTGTAAGAGTGAAGATACAGCTATTTTAAAGTTGCACTTCCATAAGCCATCAGCTGCATTCTCCATATACAGAGAGAAAGGACAGTGTTATAGTGTTTGGAGTTTTCACACATATTAAGTAGCCTGAAGATATTGGGGGAAAATGATTATTTCCCATATGCATAATATTACTTAGCTAAAGAAAGCATGTAAATTTTGCTGTTTTTTTCAACTCAAGTATATTATCTCATATTTGGAAAACAAGTGGGGGGTAGACAAAGACTAAATTATTAGCATCTTATTTGTGTAGCTGCATTAAAAGAAATGCTATTAGTTTAAATTAAAGCACAGCAAGGCACTTCTGCATAATTCAAGCAAACAATTAAACAAATAAACTGTAGCCTCCTTATTGCTGCTTACTAAATAGCCAGGCAGCTAGAGAACAGTGAAAAAACTGTTTTACAACAAAGGATGATCATATAAGGGCAGAGGTGAAAATTAGGAAGCTCACTTTCCAGAAAACAAATGGGAAGATGTAGCCAAATGTCTATTTCTTAGGACAAAATTTAAGTGCTGTAATTATAAAATAAAATGAAAAAATATACTTCTTAAGATAAATTGAATTGTAAAATACGTCTTTCTCAGCACTTTTATTTCCATTTATGTTCTTTTTAAATGTTTCTAGGAAGCAAAATAATAAGCCACAGAAAAGTGGTGTTTAGGTAACACAAGCAATAAACACATAGGTCAACCAGAGAAATCTACTCCAAGAATACATATGCAATGATCATGCAGAAACCAATTCTTTATGCAATAGAAAACTCTGGAAAAACATATTGTTTGTTAAATGTCATTATTACTTAAAAAGAAATTTTTGTCTTGTGAGCTTTCATAGTAAACTAAACTTGTAATAAAAACTATATGTGTACCTCTTCTGTTTCTAAATTTCATATATGAAGTATAAACCATTTAAATAAGTAGAACTAGTACTAATGTGAGGCATGTATATCAGTGTCTCTAATTTTTCCTACATCAAATTGCACATGAGAAAATAGGAAATATTGAAATAAGAATAAATTATCTAAGATCCAAATTCAGTGAATGATATAATATGCTCTATCTGTCCACGTCTGACATCAGTCTATGCTCTTTTATTTGTTGATGGACTTATTGAATATTTATTGAGTGTCATGCATGCTCCAGAGATTCTACTGGAGATATCAAAATAGATGTAGAGTCCTTTAGTTAAGGAGAGAAAACAAAGTATTTATGCAAATCACTTTGTCAGAACATTTGTGATTATTGATATAAAGATGTGCAAAGTGCTTTGAAAACATATTACAAATTAATATATATCCTAGTGGATGATAGGATGTGGGTATTTCTCAGACAACCTAACATAAAAATACATGAAGCCATAGTACTTCAGAGCACAGTAACAAATATTGCAAATTAATTTGAGTTTCTAAGTTATTTGAAGTTAAATAAAAAGTGTTTTGAGTTGCATTTCTCTAATTGCTAATGAACATTTTCTTCATATTTTTATTGGTCATTTTTACTTAACTAACTCTAATTAGAATGACAATCATAAAAATGCAAACAATAATAAATATTGGTGAGGATATGAAAATAGAAACTCTTATACACTCTTGGTAGGATTGTAAATTAATACAGTTACTATGGAGTTCAGGTTGAATGTTTCTCAAAAGATTAGGAATTAAAGCACCATTTGACCCAGGTTTATCACTTCTTGGCATCTTGACAAGATAACTAAAGACAGAACACTATAGTGATACATATATAACAATGTTTATAGCAGCACAATTCATAATGACCGAATTATGGAAACAAACTAAGTGCCTGTCAACAGATGGGTGGATAAAGAAAATGAGGTATATAAACATAATGGAATTTTACTTTACTATAAAGAAGAACAAAAAATTATATTATTTGCAGAAAAATAGATGGAACTAGGAAAAATAATGCTAAGATCAGTCAGTCTCAGAAATTGAAGGGCCACATAGTTTCTCTCATATGTGGAAGCTAGAAAGAAAGTAGAAAATGAAAGGGACTTCAGATAAATAAAGATGTTGATAGAATAGTGGAAGGAGATTAAGGGAGTGAGGTGTATGGGTAAAAAGGAGGCGTGAAGAAGGAAACAGTTCAAATAATGCTATGTCTGTATATGAAGGTATCACTACCAATTTCACTAATATGTATGTGGAGGGTGTATAGAAGGGAGATATGAAGAGAAACATATCAAGATCTACACGCATGTATGTTGGTATCACTTTGGCCCTCACTATGAAGTACAAATACAATGCACCAATATAATATATTAAGATAAATAAAAATTAAAATTGCAATAAGTGACAATTTTGCAAAATCATATTCATTAAAAATAAACTTTATTGTGGGGCTCGGATGTAACTCAGTGGCAAAGCACTTGTCATGCAAGTGTGGTGATATGGGTTCAATACCCAGTTCCAAAAAGAAAACCAACATAACCTTTATTGTACCACAAACCATTACACAGTTACTTGTTTCAGAACTGCTCTCTCAAAGTTTTGCTCCAAGTGTTCTACCAAGGTAATTTTAGATGTCAACCAATCATTTTTTCATATTTAATTACACTAACTGAATTGATAAATATAAGATAAGAAGCCAGGCAACTTAGTCCAAAAGTCAACTCAAGTTACAGATGAAATGCCAACACCTCTGTCAAGCCTTGCTTAAGACTTTTCACTAATTACAGAACAATTCTCTTCCATTTCATCATCCCAGTATGTATTAGTCAACAATTGTTTCTGCAATGATGTTGCAAAAGAAATTACCCACAAACACTGTGGCTCTTTCACTCTAGTTATTTTTTTCTCACTTATTAATCAATTGATTGGTTACGATTTTGCTGGGCTTGCTTCCAAATTTTCCTTGGATCAGCTAAAAATATGAGACACACCTTTCTCCTGGAAGATCAAAGTACAATAAAGCAGTTAGATAAAAAACATAATGTCTCTTAAGGCGTGGTAGAGAACTAACAGACCATCATTTTCCATGTCCCTTGGCCAAAACAAGTCACAGTCAAGGTGAGCATCAATAATGCAAGAGAATATTCTCTCCATCCTCTATCAAACAGCTAGAGGGATTGAAAAATGAAAACTTCAAATATATCTTACCCCTCTTGGTGTAACAAGATATATACCAAAATCCATATATTCTTAATTCATAAGGTCTATTGTGGAATATTTATTTAAATAAAATAATGAATAAAAGGATAATTCTCGAGCCAAGCGTGGTGGTGCACGCTTGTAATCCCAGCATTTGGGAGGCTGAGACAGGAGGATCTGGGTTCACGCTGGCCTCAGCTACCTAGTGAGGCATTCCGCAACTTAGTGAGACCCTGTTTCAAAATAAAGAATAAAAAAAAACAAATAGAGCTGAGGGTATAACTTGGAGGTAGAATGCCCCTGAGTTTAACCCCCAGTACCAAAAAAAAAAAAAAAAGAATACAAAATAGGGCTGGGGGTGTAGCTTGTAGGAAGAATGCCCGAGTTCAATTCCCAGAACTGCAAAAAAAAAAAAAAGGGTTTATCTCTTACTCCATCTATTTTCTAATTAAATAATAGATCTAATTAAATTAAATAATTTAATTAGAAAATAGATGGAGTAAGAGATAAACCCTTTTTTTTGCCTAGATTTGTTTTTTTACTTAACATAATGTCTTCTAGTTTCATCCATGTTGTTACAAATGACAGATTTTTATCATTTTTCATGGCATATTCAATTAAATATCCATTAAAGTTTCAATATTATTCCTCCAATAAGAAAATATCCTAAATTTTGTGTAAAACCACAAAACACTTCACATAGCCAAAAAAAATCTTGAGCAAATAGAACAAAGATGAAAACATCATGCTGACTTCAAATATAGTACAAATCTATCATAAAAACAAAAACAACATGGGTTTGATGTGTGCACATGAACATACACACTATACATAAAATAGTGGAACAGAATATAAGACTCAGAAATAAACCCATGAATTTGTAGCCAATTGATTAGCAATTTATAAGTAAAGTTTTAATTAAAATATATAAAATGAAATTAAAGAAAATTATAAATCAAATGACTCAAAATTTTAGATGAACACAAAATAATTATATATGTTGATATTATAATTTAAGTACGCATGCATAAGACTTAAATCAAGTTAATTCACATATTCATCACCTTAAATATTTATCATTGTTTATGGTGAGTAAATTCAAATCTTCTCTTCTAGCTTTATTATATTTATTTAATCATTCATTCATACATTCATTCATTCATTCATTTATTAGGACTAGAAGTTGAATCCTGGCCTTCTACCTCTGGTCTATAACCTCTGTACTTTTTGTTTTTTATTTAAAAAATGTCTTGCTAAGTTATTGGTGGTTAGCATGCAGTCTTCCTTTCTTAGCCTCTCAAGTACTGGGATTATAGATATGTGCCACCTTCTCTGGCTTTTTCTAGCTATTTATAAATATATCTTGCTTTATTTTTAAGCATATTAACCCTACATTGCAGAAGAATATTGGAATTTATTACTTTGACAAATTGTAACATCTTATCCACTGATCAAATTTTCCCCAAATACTTTTTTCCTACTCTCCCCAGCCTTTACTAATCTATTTTCAACCTGTATGAGGTTAAATTTTGTATATACACATATGAGTGAGGTCATGCAGTATTTGTCTTTCTTTGCTTAGATTTGTTTTTTTACTTAACATAATGTCTTCTAGTTTCATCCATGTTGTTACAAATGACAGAATTTTATCATTTTTCATGGCATATTCAATTAAATATCCATTAAAGTTTCAATATTATTCCTCCAAGAAGAAAATATCCTAAATTTTGTGTAAAACCACAAAACACTTCACATAGCCAAAAAAATCTTGAGCAAATAGAACAAAGATGAAAACATCATGCTGACTTCAAATATAGTACAAATCTATCATAAAAACAAAAACAACATGGGTTTGATGTGTGCACATGAACATACACACTATACATAAAATAGTGGAACAGAATATAAGACTCAGAAATAAACCCATGAATTTGTAGCCAATTGATTTTTGACAGAGTTGCCAAAAACACATAACAGAGAAAGAACAGTCTTCTCAATAAATGGCATTGAGAAAACTATATGTACAAATGTAGAGATTTAAATGAGTCTCATCTCTCTCACCTTGTACAAAAAACAACTCAAAATTAATCAAATACTTAAACATAAGACCCACAACTAGGAAACCGCTGGAAGAAGACATATGGAAACCACTACATGACATCAATATGGATAAGAATTTTTAAGATAAAAACACAGACAATAAGCAGACAAATGGTGTCAAACTGCAGCGGTTTCTCACAGCATAGTGAAGAGATAACTTGCAGAATAGTAATAAATGTATATAAATACATATCTACCAAGGAGTTAACAAATAGAATTTACAAGGTACTCAAACAATTTGGTAACAAAATATAAATAACATGATTTAAATATGGGCTAAAAGACATGAGTTTTTTAAGAAGACATACAAATGGCCAGAGCACACATACTTAACTTCACTAATCATTACAGAAATGCAAACTGAAACAACTATAAAATATGGTCTTACATCAGAATTGCCATTGTTAAAAATTAAAAATTCTGTCATGGATGTGGAAAGTAAGTCTTTTACATTGTAGTCAGGAATGTAAATCAGTATAGCTATTATGGGGAATACTACATTGCTTTCTCAAAATATTTTTGAAAATTAGTTCTACTGTAGCATCCAGGAATCTCACTACTTGTATATATCCAAAGGAATTAAAATCAATATGTTAAAGAGGCATCTGCACTACAGGTTTTTGTAGCAGTATTCACAATATTGTTGCAATATTTGAAATCAAACTAAATGTCCATTAATAGGTGAATGGATAGAGAAAAATACCATATATACCCATATACACACAAAAGAACTAATGTGCATTTTGAAATGACAAAATATTTTTCTCAATTTACCTATTTTTCCACTTTTATCACAAGCCTCCTTCTACATTTCTTTCCTTCTGCTTAAAGTACATCATTTAGAATTCCTCTAGTAAAGCATGTTGATTGTAGTATCCAACTTTATATTTTTACCTAAAAGTGTTTTTATGACACACTTATCTTTGAAATCCATTTTCACTGAGTGCAGAATTTCAGTGTGGCATTTAGTCTCCTTAGTACGTTGACAATATTGCTATCAGGATGAGAATGCAGCATGTTTGTTCCTGGTTGGACTTTAAATTGAGAGTCTGAGTTTTATGGAAGATGGCATCTGATATATGGACTCTCTACCCAGCACACTACCCCTCCTTCCTCCCTGTACATACTAGTAAGGTTGTTAATGATACCTTTATATATGGACATAGCATTATTTTAACTCTTTCTTTTGGCAGTATTTCTTTCCCTTTTCTTCCTCTCTTTCCCAATTCCCTTCCTATTTTTTTGTTTGTTTTAGATATGAATTGTGTCTCATCTGACAAGTACACATGATCCTAAAGAGTTAAATCTTGAGGGACTTGGCTCCTTTGTTCAAAAAGAATCCAGACTTTAATTTTGAACTCATAACTTCACTGACTTTTTCTTATTTGCTGGCAAATCAATACATTTCTTTTTCCTTCTTCCCAAAGGCTTGTCCCAATTATTTGATTCGGCAAATGTGGGCAGGTACTGAAGTTCAGTTTTATAATATTCTCCAGTTGTATCTATTTTCCTACAAATTAAATACTGTTTTCTTCTTTATAGCTGAGCAAAACTTCATTGTTTGTATATACCACATTTTCTTTCTCCATTCATATATTGATGAACACCTAGGTTGGCTTCACATTTTGGCTATTGTGAATAGTGCTACCAAACATTTGGGTATGCATCACTATAGTATTCTGATTTTATTTTATTTTTTGGAAAAATACTGAGACATATAGTAAATATTTGAAGGCAATGGAGATAAAGCCCTTGAAAACAGAATGGAAGAGGCTGCAATGCCTGAGGAAAGAGAAAGTGAGGGGTAGCGTGCTGGGGTTAGGAGGGAACCACACCAAGAGATGTTGTGAGCATATATTCACATACCACTTTAAATCTCACTGTCATGTACATTGCACCAGCAAAATTCTAAAAAATAAAGAAATAAATGAAAACTATTGCTGTATGCCTTTTGTCCTTTCTTTCAGAGGTTCGCTTAGTATAAGCTACATACTTTTTCTGGTATTAGAATTCCTTTCGGTAAACTACTCTAATTATATATGTTTCAATTACTATAAAAGTAACTAAAAACAAAAAGAGAATAAAATAGCAGTATTCTTGAAAAATATTAATTTTGAAAGTAAATGAAGCTCTATTTTGGGGAACTAAAAACGTTAAACCTATTTTATTCTTATTTTATGAATAATAAATTATTAGGTATCAGTATATTATATTAAGAATAGCATTAATATAAGGAATTAAGCTGGGTGTGGTGGCGCACTTTTGTAATCCCAACATTTTGGAGGCTGAGACCAGAGGATCCGGGTTCACGGCCAGCCTCAACTACCTAGTGAGGCCCTCCACAACTTAGTGAGACCCTGTTTCAAAATAAAGAATAAAAAATAGGGCTGGGGGTATAGCTCAGAGGTAGAATGCCCCTGAATTCAATCCCCAGTACCACAAAAAAGTAATAAGGAATTAAGAGTAATCTTATTTACTTATTAGTTTATTGATGTTTGGAAAAATAATAAATTTCAGTTTTCTGAGTAAATATTTGTAAATTATAGCCATATTCACCCTGGCTTTTTCCTAGAAGGAAATTGTTGACACTCAATATGAAGACATTTGCTACAGCAGAAATCTGTAGTTTTATTGAGCTAAG
Organism: Graphiurus murinus; assembly: GCA_004027655.1. Classification (NCBI taxonomy): domain Eukaryota; kingdom Metazoa; phylum Chordata; class Mammalia; order Rodentia; family Gliridae; genus Graphiurus; species Graphiurus murinus. Next base: position 27,310 of record PVLC010017333.1, read on the forward strand.
AAGAAAGAAATTGGAGTTTTTCACTGTCAAAGAGTGAAAATTGAGGCAGCCTTGCTGAAGAGAAGGAGCTTCAGCATCATGGTCTTCCAAATCTGGATGCAAATTCCTCCAAAGTTTTCACTAATCCCAAACGTTCAAATATGCAGAATCTAAAATTATATTAAATAAGTAGGAAGTGGTATTTGGTGAAATTTTAATGCTGAGCAGAAATTTTAGCAGCAACCTGGTGCTAAAGAGGCTGAAGCTGAATTCAGACCCCATTCTGTTATTTGAAATACAGGAAAGGTCACATTTCAGAAGTAATGGCTGTGTCCTAGAAGTAAAGATGAAGATGAAATGTTTCAGCCTTTAAAAACTATAAGAGCAACACTCACTAGAAAGAAATTGTCTGCCTATATTATGCATGGCCAAAAAATATTAAACCCTGATGGGTGAAGGTACTATCTTCAAAAATCCTAGCCAAATCTGAGGGGTTCAATATTCCCATGCAATTCAAAATTATGTGGAATGCAAAAAGTCTAAAATACTAACAAACATAAGGAACCTAATAATAAAAATAAACCCAAAGGAGATTAAGTTTTGAACATTATATGGGTGCATTTCTCAATTCCTACCTAGAGGATAAATTATGAAACCTGACCATTTGGAAGTTCAAACGCTACTACTTGTCTAAGAAGTTTTAGTGCTACTAAAGTTCTTTTTCACATGAGAGATGTGGTTATAAATGAATGAAATGCTTTACAAAATTAAAATGTGCTATGACTTTCTGGGTTAATTCCTGGAATATAATATCGATTCAACAAATTTTTACTTGTTTTGTTTTTCTTTCTTCTGAGGTAAGAGTTCCAGTCTGGGAATAATTAGTTTCCCAGTGTGAAGTAAATGGTCTTATAAACATATTTTTAATATATTTTATATTTTTCTGTAAGAAGCTTTCCCCTGAATTATTCAAATTTCTCTCCAGTGGTCACTCAGTTTTTTTGTCCTTTGTACTTCCTACATAATCTAATTAAGTTAATAAATAGACATCCATCTGAGGACAACTATCTTTAGAAATAATATCATGAAAAATCCTCTAGTGTTAGCTGAATATCATTCATAATTTTCACATTAAAAATTATTAGTGTGTTTATTCTGCCTACCTGAGCAAACAGATACAATACCAACTTTAAGATTGTTTAGATGCAAGGCAAAACAAAATAGTGTTAGAAACAAATGTCAGTATTCCTATCAAGCATTTTGGTTTGAGACAGAGCCAGCCACATAGCCAATTACTTGCATAAAATTCAAAAATCATTTGCATAAAATGTATAAATATTATATCTAATGCAAAGAAAAATGCACATTTACACAAAAAAGAAATGATATTTAAAAAACAAATTCATGTTCCATATTTGGGTAATTGAGAACAATAAATTGATATTTCCAACAACCCATGATTGGAATTAGTAAATATCGCATTATAAAAAAAGTCTGCTCTTTCCAATTTCATAATTTATAGATAATAAACCTAGTGCTCTACACTTAGTTTAAACCATAAACTAAAAACTCACTTCTGTCCTTAAAATTAATCTTTTGCCTTTCTTGAACTTCTAATTTCAACTTGAATACTGTCACTTATTTGAAAAATTTTTGTGATATCCTCAGTCAATGCTTTCTTCTCTCAGATTCATTTAACGTTCCTGTTTTGTTTTATTTTATTTTGTAACTACCCTGTGTTAATTTTTGTGATAAAAAAAGATTTTTCACTTTCAGGAGATCTTCACGAATCAAAATGTTTAACTAGAATTTAGCGGTTTTTTTCTAAGTCTAATTTTTGTTGATATTACTTTCTCTCTTTAGCTAGAAGAGCACTAAAGCAACTTCTTTCTTCCTGAGAATTTGCTATAATCAAACAGTCCCAATTTGTACACGGATCATTCTGAAGTCAGACAAAGATCTGAAGTAAAATTCTATGCAGAATCATGGGGTTCCTTAGCTGTATCATCTTTTACTTTTTAATTTTTGTCCACACATCCCAGCCTCTTTAACTCCTCAACTTCTGAATTCTGTTCCTTCTCCATGACACTGATATTTTTTGCTTGAGCTCCCCATCCCTACACTGCAGTTAAAAAATGTTGTACATATATAATTAGACATAAAGATGTACACATACACTTATTAAATTAACCTTCTTATAATGAAATGTTTCAAATATATGATCACTATTTCTTCATGTAATCAGTAGAACCTTTCCCTTTCCTAATGCTCTATTCAATTTTACCTTAATGTTCAAATTAATTTTCATAAAAAAATTAAATGCTCTCAAAAGGTTTGTCAATGGTACTAAGATGTTGAATCTCTCATTTTTTTCAAGATATTTATGCTATTTTCTTGGCTATTTTCACTAGAATTTTATGAATGGCATTAATCTTTACAGAGACACAAAATAAGTGCTAATGGTTTGGTATAATTTTTTGTTTACTTCTCAAAACCTACCTTCTTCTTCTGCTTGTATTAAGTATAAGATACCTTTATTAATGCAATTGTTACTGAAATAAAAATACTTGGAATTTAAAAAAAATCTATATATAAAGTATATAAAACATTTTCATATATGTATCCTCACAATAACTGTATTTTCCTATCAATTACACAGATTTATGTACTAAACTCACCAACATTTGAGAATTTCCTAAGCCTCTTTATAATTCTGTCATTTTTCATACTTTGACATTTTGATTTTTAAATGCATTAAAATTTATAGCTGAGCTGGGCATGGTGGCGCACGCTTGTAATTCCAGCATTCGGGAGGCTGAGACCGGAGGATCCAGGTTCGAGACCAACCTCAGCTAACTAGTGAGGCACTCCACAACTTAGTGAGACTTGGTTTCAAAATAAAGAATAAAAAATAGGGCTGGGGGTATAGCTCGGAGGTAGAATGCCCCTGAGTTCAATTCCCAGTACCACACACACACACAAAAATTATAGCTGATATAGTTCATAAAAATGAAACTTTTATTATTTTAACATTTTTATATTTAAACCGATCATTTACTTTGCCTCACAATTGACTTATTTTTCCCATTTAGAGAATGTGGTTTAATAAGCTTTTGAATATTTATAGTTGTGAAACCATTATCACAAAAAGTTTCAGAATATTTTTATCACCCCTAAAAGAAACCCCATACTCTGAGTGGTCACCTTCTATTTATTTCGTCTACCTAAATCCCTGGGAAACTACTCATCTACTCTCTGTGTCTTTGATTTGCCTGTTCTGGATATTTCATATAAATAGAATGATGCAGATATGTTATCAAATGTACTCTTAAATCACACATGTATTCATTCACTCATTTAACGATTGTTTCCCAAGTAACTACTATGAACCAGCAATATGTTAGGCACAGAAACACACAATAGTAAGAAGAGTTAGTGATAATTATAATCCCAAATGGAGAAATACCAATAAATCAAAATTTCTATAGGCTAAGATCAAGAAAAAAACACAATTCGAAAATTTCTAATATCAAATGTGGAAATTCTGAAATTTGAAACCCCAAAGCTAAAATTCTCACTTAAATAAAAGTGAGTTCAAAACACAAAACCTATGGGAGAGATTGGCCATTAGATAAAAGAACAAGGAAAAACTAAGTATAAAAACAAGTCATTTGTCTAAATTAATATTTCTTCTAACTGAAGAAATTCCAAAAGAAATGTTTTATTAATTCAAATCATTTTAACTAATACATGAAAACATAAACATTCAAAATCAATTCTTAGCCGGGCGTGGTGGCGCACGCTTGTAATCCCAGCATTCAGGAGGCTGAGACTGGAGGATCTGGGTTCGAGACCAGCCTCAGCTACCTAGTGAGGCACTCCGCAACTTAGTGAGACTCGGTTTCAAAATAAAGAATAAAAAATAGGGCTGGGGGTATAGCTCGGAGGTAGAACACTCCTGAGTTCAATCCGCAGTACCGCAAAAAAAACCAAAAAAAACCAAAATCAATTCTTTTAGTTTCTTGAAATATACACTATTGTATTATTATTTATATTTACTCTATTTTGCAATAGCATACCAGATTTTTTTTACTCCTTTTTGGTTATTTTAGAATAAATTTATACCACTTAAAAATTTTATAATAATTTTATATTCATTGAAAAACCATTCATCATCCCTCCCAGTCTTTGAAAATCACCATTGTACTTTCAATTTCTAGGAAATCGCCATTTTTAAATTCCACTTATTTTTTGGATGCTTTTACTGGTGCATTATCATCTCACATCATAATGTAAATCATATTAACATTGGCATACATGCACACTGCATTTGGTGCCCACCCCCTGCCTCTCTTGTCTGCCCCTTTCCCATACAGAGGACTAAGACTGATATTGGGATTTTCACATATGTACACACAGTTGATGTTAGTATTTCCAATAATGAATCTCAGTATTCCCTCTCCCCTTCCCTTAGACCACTTTCCTGGCTCCACTGAGGTTTCTCCTCTGTTATCTAGAGTCACTCTGGTATCCCAGGTACTTCCTCACTTGTGCATTTTAAAGATACCATATGTCCCTTCACTTTCTGTGTCTGGCTAATCTCACTTATTATAATGTTCTCCAGGTCCTCTCAATGTAGTTTTGATTTGCATCTCCCTAACTGCTAATTATATTGAACATTTTTTCATGTATCTATTGGCCATTTGTGTTTCTTCTTTTCTGAAATGTCTATTCAATTCAGTTGCCCATTTCTTGATTGCATTATTTGTTTTCCTAGTGTAAAGTCTTTTAAGTTCTTTGTATATTAATCCTCTGTCAGAGAGATAGCTGGTAAAGACTTTATGGTGTTGGGAAAGCTGATCATCCATTTGTAGAAAAATGGAACTAAATCCATACCTCTCTTCCTGCACAGGAGTCAATTCAAGATGAATCAAAGACCTGGAAGTTAGACCAGACACAGTGAAGTTACTAGAGAAGAGCATAGGTTCAACACTCCAAAATATAAATTCAGGTAGAAACTTCCTCAGCAAGATCCCCAAAGATCAGGAATCAAAACAAGAATTAATAAGTGGTATGGCATTAATCTAAGAAGTTTCTGCACATCAAAGGAAACCACCAAGAGTCTAAAGAGAAAGCCCACAGAATGGGAGAAGATCTAAATTCCACTGATAAGTATGACCATTTGGTAACTTTCTTTCTGTGCTTGGCTTATTTCACTTAACAATGTCCAATTCCATTTACGTTTTTGCAGATGACAAGATTTCACTTCTAACTGGGTGTGGTGGTGCATACTTGTAATCTCAGTACTTGGGAGGTTTAGACTAGAGGATTACAGGTTCACAGCTAGCCTCAGCTACTTAGTGAGGCCCTCTGCAACTTAGTGAGACTCTGTTTCAAAATAAAGAAAAACATAGAGTAGGTGTAACTCAGAGGTAGAATGGCCCTGGGTTCCATCCCCAGCACCAAAAAAAAAAAAAAAAAAAAAAAAAAAAAAAAGAAAGAAAAAATTTCACTTCTATTGGTGGAATTGTATTACATTTTGTAACAGGCTTTAAAACTTTCTTCATTAGTTGATGGACTCAGGTTGTTTACTTTTCTTGGCTGTTATGAATAGTGATACAGGGAACATGGAAGTGTTGATGCCTCATTATCTTCGCATATGTAGGTAGTAATCATGTGAGAAAATATGTGTCCTTTGTATATTTGTTTACTCAATAATTTTATTTCCAGTACTATGCATCTCTGCATGAAAAAGAGATTCTGTGTAAGAAATGGATATATCATTTGAGTCTCCTAATTGGTACAAAGTAGGTACTTAACGAAATACTGGCTTATTAATAAAATTATTGATTTTTTCTTGTCACTATACAGCAAGGATATCAGTAATACTGTTTCATCAGTATACTTTGCTTATCTTACTATTATTTTTGTGAAAAGAAACTGGAATTTTTTCATTTCATTTACTGCTTAACCAAGGAAAGGAAAGTAGGCTAACCCATTCAGTTTCTTACAAATGTACCCGTATTTATGTGGCATTTTAATGTGATGATGAATACTAGAATTTATATCAAACATGTTTTTTGAAATAAAGCAGTATGTTAAAAGTTCCTTTCAACTTAATTATAAATGAATTTAATTTAAGCTCTAATAGTCTTCAGTAAATGATTTATTATAGCATCTAATGCACAGTCTTTTCAATGGCTTAATAATTTTCCAGTTCATTGCTGTCTTTTGAAAGTGACATAAAAGCTTGGCTCATTTAAAATATCTTCTGGTTGCTAATAATTCATTATCATTCTTCCTAGGTATTCCAAATAGTTAATGAATTTTTTTATTTATCATTACAGCTTTAAAAATAATTTATAAATTCAGGTCTTCAGGTCACTATATCAACATTTTTGTGAAAGAGAAATATCTTTTTAATTGATAATATTGTGTAGTATCAAGATAGTAAAAAAGATAGAGAGATAGTTTTAAATTAAGTATCAATTATATGTCAGACACTGTTCTAAGTATTTTGAATAGATAAAGTGGTAAAACAAATCCTTTTTGAGCGCTACTCTATCAGATTTAAAATTAAAGGACCTTAATAGCTTCTATACTTTTTTTTTTTTTTTTTTTTTTTTTTTTTTTT
>PVLC010017334.1:0-16647 GCA_004027655.1 Graphiurus murinus
CTATCCAAGAGCATGGTAGATCCTTCCATCTTCTAAGGTCTTCATCGATTTCTTTCTTCAACTTTTTGTAGTTTTCCTTATAGAGGTCTTTTACCTCCTTGGTTAGGTTTATCCCTAAGTATTTTATTTTTCAGGGTGCTATTGTGAGTGGAATTGTTTTCTGGATTTCTTTTTCAGTGGGTTTATGGTTGGCATACAGGAAAGCTTCTAATTTTTTAAGAGTGATTTTGTATCCAGACACTTTGCTGAATTTGTTGATCAGTTCTATGAGTTTTTTTGTTGAGTTTATTGGGTCTTCTACGTATAATATCATGTTGTCTGCAAAAAGGGATAGTTTTAGTTCTTCTTTTCCTATCTTTACCCCTTTGATTTCCTTTTCTTGCCTTAAAGCCCAGGGTAGCCAAAGTAGTTCTTAGCAACAAGAACCATGCAGGCGGTATCACAATACCTGACTTTAAACTCTACTACAAAGCCACAGTAATAAAAACAGCTTTGTATTGACACAAAAACAGACACACAGACCAATGGAGCAGAATAGAAGACTCAGAAACAGACCCACAGACTTACAGTCAACCGATTTTTGACAAAGGAGCCAAAAATATACACTGGAAAAAAGATAGCCTCTTTAACAAATGGTGTTGACAAAACTGGTTAACCATATGCAGGAAAATGGAAATAAACCCCACTTCCTACCCTGCACAAGAGTCAACTCAAGGTGGATCAAAGACCTGGAAGTTAGGCCAGAGACCTTGCAGCTACTTGAAGAGGGCATAGGACCAACACTTGAACACATAGCACAGGTAAAAACTTTCTCAACAAGACCTCAAAAGCACAAGCAAACCTCAGGAAGATCAATACATGGGATTGCATTAAACTGAAGAGCTTTTGTGCAGCAAAGGATACTATCAAGAACCTAAACAGAGAGCCTACAGAGTGGGAGAAGATTTTTGCCAGTTACTCTTCAGATAGAGGTCTAATATCTAGGATATACAAAGAACTCAAGAAAATCACAGCTAAGAAAGCAAATAACCCAATCATAAAATGGGCAAAGGATTTCTTCACAAAAGAAGAAATACAAATAGCCAATAAATGTATGAGGAAATGTTCCACATCATTAGCAATCAGAGAGATGCAAATCAAAACTACCCTGAGATTTCACCTAACTCTAGTCAGAATGGCAATCATAAAAAACACGAACAACAACAACTGCTGGCAAGGATGTGGAGAAGTGGGAACTCTAATACACTGTTGGTGGGATTGCAAATTAGTGCAACCACTTTGGAAAACAGTATGGAGGATCCTCAGACGAATGGGCATGAACCTACCATATGATCCAGCAGTACCACTTCTGGGTATCTACCCAAAGGACTGACGTATGTGTATCTATGTTTATAGCTGCACAATTTACAATAGCCAAACTATGGAAGCAGCCAAGGTGTCCATCGACAGATGAAGGGATTACAAAACTATGGGATATGTACACAATGGAATTTTACTCAGCCATAAAGAAGAACAAAATCATGTTATTTGCAGAGAAATGGAGGCAACTGGAAAACATTATGTTAAGTGATATTAGCCAGTCACAAAGAGTAAAGAAGCATATGTTCTCCCTAATATGCGGATGCTAGGGAGAAGATGGGGCATAAGAGGGTCTCCAGATGAAAAAGGAGAGACCCTCGAAAGCAAAGAAGTTGATTTAACCGAAGGGGTTGGACGACGGGGCAGGGGGGGACACACTAATGTATATCAAGGTCACTCACTAAACTGAACTTGAGAGGGAGGGAAGACAAGGGAGCGGGGTGGGAATTTGGGGAAGGGGTCAAATGAGAATTGTGAGCACATGTATCGTTATCAATTTGTACCTAACAAAGATGTATGCTTACAATGTATGAATAAAAATTAAAATTAAAAAAAAATTACCTAACATAAACCTTACCATTTTACCATTTTCAGTAGGAGTACAGCTGAGTGGCATGACATACTTTCATGTTGTTGTGCAACCATCATCCCCATCCACTTCCAGAAGTTTTTCCACCTTCCCCCCTTAAACTGCATATCCATTAACTATTAACTGCCCACTCCCCTTTCTCCCACCCCAGGCAACCATTCTACTTCCTATCTCTATAAATTTGACTATTCTAAGGGTCTCATGTAAGTGGACTCATACAGTTTTTGTCCCCTAAGCATATTTTTAAATAAACAAAATACCTTCTCTTGACTCCATATATATAAACTTCCAACTGTATCTCTTTCTTCTCCTTCATAGTAAAACTTTTAGAAAAAGTTGTAAACTTTTTTACTTCACTTCCTCCCTTCCCACCCTCTCCCAAAGGAACTCTAGTGGGGTTTTATTCCCAACATTCCCTTATTCATCTAAATATTGACAGAGCCAGAGACCACCCAACCTCTCAGGAGCATGTGACAGGTCTGCCCACCACCATCCCCTTGAGCCACTCTGCTCTCCAGGGCTCTCTAACTAGAGTCTGGCTTCATGCACTTCCCACCTCATGGCCATCTTCCTCAGGCTTCTGCATTGGCTCCTCCCCCAGGAGGGGGGACTCTGAAGGTCAGAGTCCCCAGGGCTCCATCTCAGGCCCTCTTTCTTCCATATACACAGTGCTGCTCAAAGTCTCGGTGTCAGCATGTTAACTGTTGGTTACCAGGCCACAGTAACAGAAGTTCAGAAGCTGAGAGTAAGCCTTTGGAAACTTCTCATAGCAATTTGACAGAGCATTTCCATATTGTGTATTTAAGAATAAAAATTAGACTGGGATTTGGACATCTTTGTTTTCCCAGTAGTTTATATTGTATTTTTAGAGTAATTTTGTCATCGTATTTTACAAAGTACGGGTCTGTAACAGATTGGAATGAAAAATAAAACATTCTTCCCCAGAGATCATTTTGGATCTCTTGGCTGGGTGGTCTCATCTAGCCCCATAGTTCTAAATGCTATTTCTCTGCTAATTATTCTCATAATTAATGTGAGCAATCTAAACCTCTTCTGTTACTCCAAACGTGTATGTTTAACTACCTACTTAAAATCTCTACCTGGATGCCTACTGAGCAGCCCAAGCTTAACACGACCAAAGCAGAACTATGGATTAGAAAGAAATGGTGTTGAACTATTGTTCTTATTAGATCAGAAGCTTATTCTTGGAGAATTCTTAACAAAATAATCTAGATGATATCACAACAGAGAAAAGGAGACAGAACAATAAGCAATATTAAAAACAAAAGGGCCAGTAACTACAAATCAGTAGGAAATTTAAAATCAGTAGACTATGGCCAGGTATTGTGGCACATGTCTGTAATTCTAGTACTTGGGAGACTGAGACAGGAGGATTGCCACTTCAAGGCCAGTTTCAGCAATTTAGCAAGACCCTCAGCAAATTTTCAGGACCCTATTTCAAAATAAAAAAGAAAATAGTGCTGGGAATATGGCTTAGAGGTGGAATGTCCCTAGGTTCAATCCCCAGTACCATAAAACAAAAACAAACAAATAAACAAAAGAAGAGTAGACTATGAACAGGTTTATTACAATGGATTTAGAAACTTAAATGAAATATATAAGAAAAAGATAATTGACCATAATTGACTCAAAAAAAAGAAGAAAGGAGATAAGGAAAAACACGAAACTTGGAAGGGGAAATGGAGCTGATGCCTGGGTATAGAATATAGAGAATAACAATACCTTGCATCTGTTGTGTCAGTTTTCAAAACACTTTCACATATACTATCTTACATGATAACCCCCACCTTTACCTGTAAGGCAGATATTGAGACTTCATGTAGAACTTTAGACCCCAGTTCTGCTTTTCCTACATCATAAAAGAAGTCAAGGAGAATGCAGTGTTATTATTTTTTTAAAGCAAACAAACAAAAAACTGGCACATATATTCATGAGAAGAAGGGAAGAATTTATCAAATTTTTTTTCAACCAAGTTGCATAAAATTTCATTTTCATTTATTATATCAAGACATCTGGCTATTTTCAAAATGCCTAGAAAATCAACCTTTTTTTTTTTTAATGTAATTGCCCTTGTGTTCGTCATAAAGGTTTAATCATTGGTGAAGAATAAAATGGCCCTATCTTCACCCAACGCCGTCATAATCACTTGGGTAAATAGTCTGGAGCCATTTGTATTATTCTTATGGGATAATGGGTTCAAAGTCATAAAACCTGGAAATATTTTACCTCTAGAATGCTGCTACAGACATTCCTCATTCTGAATCTCAGCTGCCCCACCCACAGCCACACCTTGCTAGTCACCATGCTAGAGCCAGGTAAAGAACCTGGATTCTTAGAACTAGAAGAGATCCTCAGAGTCTGCTTCTCTCTCCCCTCCCACCTCCATGGATAGCATACAGCCCCTTCCTTGTTGGCCCAGCTCCACTAATGGAACATTCTCGAATTCTGGCTAGTTACGCTGTCTGTACTTTGTCCTCCTCCACCAGTGGGAAGCCCAACATCAAGAGTTCACCAGGATGACCACACATGGATTATAGGAGAGGGCGGGACAGACCTTCTCTTAAGGCACTTAGAGATCTTAAATGCCAACGTGCCAGACTTGAGAGTCCAGAAAGTTGAACACATTAAAATGCATTTTGAATGGGGATTAACAGCATTGATCGACAACATTGATTGCTGTTGTTTTTCCTAATCCTCTCAATATCTACTGGTCCCGATGCTTTATAGACCAAAACAAAACAAAAAATAAGAATCACAGAAAGAGTAGGAAATTAATGTGTTAAAACTTATAGTAGGAGCTGGGCATGGTGGCACAAACTTGTGATCCCAGTACTTGGGAGGCTGAGACTGCAGGAACCAGGTTCTTGGCCAGCTTCAGCTACTTGGTGAGGCCCTCCACAACTTAGTGAGACCGTCTCAAAATAAAGAATAAAAATAGGACTGTGGATGTAGCTTGAAGGTAGAACACCCCTGAGTTCAGTTCCCAGTACCAAAAAAAAAAAAAAAAAAAACTTACAGTAGGGGCTATAGCTATAGCTCAGGGGAAGAGCATGTGCTTAGCATACACATTGCCTGGGATCAATCCCCAAAACCACAGGAGAAAAACCACAAGCAACACAAAGAACAGCCCCTTTCCATTTTCTCCATCATTTCAATAGCACTTAAGTGTGCTATTGTGTCCAGAAACACATAATTTGTAGGTAACATTTTCAGCGTTTGAGATTTGTCTCCAAAACCAGGAACTTGCATAAGTTCCTCTCAAATGCCAATCACTCCCACATCACCCTCAGGATTTCAGCTGAAGTCTGTACCATGCACACTGTCTCAGCAGGAATACAGTCTAGTGGGTGGGACATAGTTCTGAAGTCCACCAGCTTTGTGCCTTTGGGCAGCTGACTTGATCTATGCCTTTTTCTTTATGTTTAATACAGGGCTAAATCAGGGCACAATGGCACATGCCTGTAATCTCAGTACTTGGGAGGCTGAGACAGGAGGATCATAGTTCAAGGCCAGTCTCAGCAACTTAGGGAGACCCTCAGCAATTTAGCAAGAACTTGTTTCAGTTTCAAAATAAAAAAAGGATGGAGGTGTAGCTCAGAGGTAGAATGCCCCTGGGTTCAATCCCTAGTACCAAAAAAAAAAAAAAAAAGGATGGAGAATAGCACCTACCTCACGGTGTTGTTTTGAGAATTAAGTTAATATATGTAAAACACTATAGTAAGTGCCACTCAATTAATGTTAATAGCATTATTTGTCTTTGATTTTTAATATGTTTTATTAGTACATTATATTCTCACATCATAATGTAAATCATACTGACAATGGCATATATGCACACAGTACTTGGTGGGTCCCCCGCAACCCCAACTCCCTTCCTTTCCCCACTTCCCCAGACAGAGTACTGAGATTGACATTGGTATTTTCACATAAGTACACAAAGCCAGTGGTAGTAATTCCTTCATTGATCCTCAGTCTTCCCACTCCCCTTCACTTAGATGACTTCCCTGGCTCCACTGAGGTTTCTCCTCAATTATCTGGAGTCCCTCTGGTATCCCAATTACTCCCTAGCTTCCACAATTAGGGAAAACTTATGACCCTTCACTTTCTGTGATTGGTTAATCTCACTTAACAGAATGTTCTCCAGGTCCTTCCATTTTCCTGCAAATGATATAATTTTGTTCTTCTTTATTGCTGAGTATAATTCCATTGTGTGAATATCCCATAATTTTGTAATTCATTCATCTGTTGATGGACACTTAGGTTGGTCACATAATTTGGCTATTATCAATTGTGCTGCTACGAACATGGATATGCATATGTTGCTGTAACTCTCTGATTTTGACCCCTATGGAAAGATATCCAGGAGTGATATAGCAGGATTATATGGAAGATCCATTCCCAGTTTTCTGAGAAATCTCAACACTGATCTCCATAGCAGCTAATTTGCAATTCCACCAACTAATTAGTATTATTTTAAAATCTTCTTGAAATCAGGCTTTTGATGTGTAATTAAATGTATTAAAAAGAGGAAGTTCCTTATTTATTTGTTTATTTGTTTGTTTGCTTGTTTATTAGTACTAGGAATTGAACCCAGGGGCATTATACCTCTGAGCTACATCCCCAGCCCTATTTTATTTTTAATTTTGAAACTTAAGTTGCTGAGGCTGTCCTTGAACCTGTGATCCTCCTATCTCAGTCTCCTAAGCACTGGAATTACAGGCATGTATGCATATCTGGCTGAAAGGTTCTTTTGTGTGGGGGGTGGGGGCAGGGGGATATTGGGAATTGAACCCAGAGGCATCCTGCCTCTGAGCTACACCCTCAGCCCTATTTTTTTTTTTATTTTTTAATTTTGAAACAATTTCACTAAGATACAGTAGTCCTCACTAAGTTGCTAAGACTGTCTTCAAACCTGTGATTCGCCTGTCTCAGCCTCCCAAGTACTAGGATTACAAGTGTGCATAACCATGCTTAGCTTTGAGGAGGTTCTTTTAATACAATGTGAAATTACAAGTAACTGTGAAGTTACAAGTTCTATGTGGTACTATGGTTTAATAAACATTATAATAAATAGACAATATTCTAATAAAAGATTTTCATTTATGTACCCCCTGAAATCATTTCTCATACCTACATCCTGCTTTGGGAGCATGGCCCCACAACCTGTAGAGAAAATACCAAATGTTGAGTATTTAAAGCTTGAAGGAAATCATAATGAAAGTAGTTGTAAGCCACATAGATTTATGGAAAAGAAAACTAAACGGTAAAGTGCAATGTAATGGAGTAAATACCAAAGCCGTGCAGAAAAACAGAGAGACCGATGCCTACAAGGTCTCTATTTCCATGGATCCAGCTATCTGGCCAGAGGAGATCCTAAAAAACACAAGTGGCCTTCAGAAAAGACCTTCAGGCTGTCTCCTGACAGTGGGGTCACAGAGGTCCCGTGCAAGGAGACCACCATGAGGACAGGAGTCCAGAAAGAGTAAAATGCAAGATCACAGAGCAAAGGATGTAAGAGGAAAAGAGCCATTGGGAAAATAAGCAAAATAGAGGAAAGCAAAGAGAAATTGCCAAGAATAGAATAAAAAAAAACCCTCACCCTGTGCCACAGCTGTACAAACACTAGACAGCATTTCAGGAGAAAGAAATATTCAAGACAAGAATAAGACCAAGAAACTCAGAGCATGAACCGTGGCATCCTAGGGCAGAGGCCAGAGAAGGGCCATGGAGACCACTCAGCCCAGCTCCCTCCTTTGACTGAGGGAGAAAGGAAATCTCAGGAAGAAGAGACTTGACTGGACTCAAAACCCAGCTCAGGGCATCTGTCTCCAAATTCAGGAGACAGATTCAAAATGTTTCAGTGAAACAGAAGCTCATTCTTTAACTTGAGGATAAAGGAGACGTCACCTAGATGATGAAGACAAGGTCAGACTGAACTCCTAAAGAAACAATCACCTAATGTTCTTTTAATTTTTTGCCTCTTCAAGATTGAGTTTACAATAAATTCAATTTAAAGCAGGATGCACAAAGGTTTAAAAGATGGAATTGAAAAAGAAAGGAAGGAAAGAAGGAAGAAAGGAGCAGATGAGGGAGAGAAAGGAGGAAGGGAGAAAGGATGGAAAGAAACAAAGAAAACAAAGAGAAGAAGGAAGGACAGAGAGGGGATGCTGAGAAGGACTGCTGACCCAAGACAAAACTACCTTTTTATTTAAATGAGGGTTGTTATTTTTTAGACTTTTTTTTTCCTGGTACTGAGAATTGAACGTAGGTGTGATTTGCCACTGAACTACTTTCCCCCAGCCTTTTTTCTTTTTTTTGAGACAGGATCTTGATAAGTTGCTGAAGTTAGTCTCAAACTCTGAATTCTCCTGTCTAAGCCTGCCAAGTGCCTGGAATTACAGGTGTTCATAACCATGCCTGGTTATTGTTTGTTTGTTTGTTTGTTTGTTTGTTTGTTTTGTGGCACTGGAGATTGAACCTGGGGCATTATACCTCTGAGATATACCCTCAGCCCTATTTTATTCTTTATTTTGAAAAATATAAAAGTTGCAGAGGGCTCACAAGTTGCAGAGGGCTCACAAGTTGCTGAGGCTGACTTTGAACTTGCAGATGCTCCTATCTCAGACTCCTAAATACTGGGATTGCAAGCGTGTCCCACCACACCCAGCTTGACATATTTTTTAGAGCAATTGACATGACAAAATTTATGTTTGTGTTTATTCCTTTGTGCCCATACCCTATTTTTGTTGGTTTTTTTTTAATCCCTTTGATGTGTAACTAACCATTCATTAAACAGAATACTCCTCCTAAACATTGGAGTTGCATGTCTAAAAACTTCCAAATTAAAAAAAAAAAAAACTTTCCACTAGGGGATGTGGATAAACACAACTTAAAATCTTACTTATAAAATTTGAATTTAAGAGAAGGAGATTTGTCAATTACATGTTGTATATTTACTAAAATAAACCTGCAAAGAAAAAACAAGATAGAGACAACAGTAATAATAGTCCCACATTGTAAGTAAGTAATGAAGGTGCTATATTGCTGTTTCATGATATCACTTTGTTGTGGGATAACCCGGTCCCACGCGTGGGTCCTTGGCATCCGTGATAAAAAGAATTTTAACACGTGCCATTTAGGAACAAAAAGTAGGAATTTATTTAGGAAAAATAAGGGAAAGGGGAAAAAAACAGATGATCGGACATCTTCCTGTCCAGATGTGCTTTCCAGGTCCCAAGAGAGCGAGGCGTGGTTAACTCCTTTCCTTTATAGGCTTTTAAGAGGGGCGGGCACAAAAGAAGTCTGGACCTCCTCCTTCTTCAGGTATTGGTGGGCGTAAATTGAGTAGGTGGTCCAAATTGAGTCCTTCCTCTTTCTCAGGTTTCAAGATAGGTCTGCCCTTAGCTGTAAATTTCCAGTGTCCTTTGTCCTGGCTCTTAGGTGGGGGACAGGGTCTAAGGAACTTCCAAACCTTGGAATGGAGGCTATTGCGCTTTAGTTCCAGGTGTTTACATTAAAGTGATATCTGTATTTTTCTTTCCCATTTGTCTCCTTCCTGTCTAATTATTTCTTCTATCCTACATCAACTTCACTTCCAGTTTTTGAGACAACCTTGTTTATTCAGTGTGAAGCTTTGGGGAATTGAGCCTAGGAACATTCTATCTCCGAGCTATACCCTTAACCTTTTTTTTTTTTTTTAAACTTTTTTTTTTTTTTAACAAAATCTTGCTAAGTTGCTGAGAGCCTCACTAAGTTGCTGCGGGTGGCCTCAAACCTGTGATCCTCCTGTTTCAGCCTCCCATGTACTGGGATTATAGGCACGTACCACCACGCTCAGTCAGTGTGAACTTTTTTTCTTAAACATGCAATCCTCGTAATTCAGTGCACTTTTTTTCCTGAGTCAAATGTGTTTTTCCTGGTTGCCTGGGCTTACTGCTTTGGCCACCTCGGGGCCCATCATCCAGCTTCTGTCACCTCAGCCTAATGGTCACTTCATTGTGGAGTCCCACGGTCCCCTCCTTCTGCCTCCCCTCAGGGGCACCACTGCACAGCAGTGCTCAGCCAAGGTTTAATGTCCCTCACTTGCCTTGTCTTTCCTAAAATGACCTCGTAAAGGGCTCTCATCCTGCTCTGTCAACTATTTCCTTTCCCTGTTCCTATGTTTTCCAAATGAATCCCCTAAGAGTTGATGTGCATTCCCCATGTTCTAGAATCCAACTTCTCCCAGATACTGACAAGGCATACAGAAGTAAATCTTATGTTACAACTTAATGAAGTGAGCATGCACCTAAAGGCAGTTTAACTAGATGCCTAAATACTTAGAGATGCACAGAAGAGCCCAGAGAAAGAGGGAAGACCACAACTCTGTTGCCAAGCATGCCTCTAAAAGCACAACTTGCCTTCCAAGGGCTGGATGAGGTCACCTGGAGACATGCTTGTCTTCCAAGGGAATAAACTGTTCAAAAAATATTAAAAGTCCAGGGTTAGCTGGGTGTGGTGGCACACACTGTAATCCCAGCTTCCTGGGAAGCAGAGATAGGAGGATTGCAAGTTCAAAGCCAGCCGGGGCAACTTAGGTAAGAACCCTATCTCAAAATAAAATAAAGCAAAAAGTCCAGGACTTTTGCTTCCCTGGTAATTAATCATATCCTTTTTATGACTGGACAATTACAAATTCTAATGAACAATTTTTAGATAAGAGGAATAATTAATATGCATTCCATTCCATAAAAATCACTAAACCATGGTTTCTCTGATCTACTGAGCTTCACTCTTTATTTTATGTTTCTTTCTTTCTTTCCTTTTTTTTTTTTTTGTACTGGGGATCAAACCCAGGGGTGTTTTACCTCTGAGCTACACCCCCAGCCCTTTTTTATTGTTTATTTGGAAACAGTCTCACTAAACTATGGAGAACCTCACTAAGTTGCATATGTTTCTGTTTCCAGAAACAACTTCACTGCGCCCCCATTGGCTTTTCTCCTTTCATGTTGTATTGTCTCAAGGCCAATGTAGAGAATCCAGTTGTTAAAACTGTAAGGTGATCTGCACAACCCAAGAGACAAAAGACCCCAGAGGCCAGTCCAATCAGGGAAGGTTTATTAAAGGGAAGCTGCCGGGCTGTCTCACGCAGGAGAGCAGCAGCCTTAGGGGTCTGTAGGAAAATTTTTATAGTGGGGAGAGGAGGGGGGAGGTAGTGCTTAGTTTTAGGAATAGCCAGACTTGGTTGCTCACACATGGTGGGGGCTGACCTTCATGGTCAGGTTTGGAGTGTTCATCTTTGTGACTGTTTTCTTATTTTTGGTAACTGCCCCTTGGACTGGGTTAGACTGCCCCATTTTGACTTGTTATGGCACAGTTGCATCTTTTATTTTTACTGCCTGAGGCTACTTGCACCACCCACTAGGTCCCATATACCCTCTGACCTAATGAAAACTAGAAAGAAAAGAGATACTAGTGGAAACTTAGCCCTTAGGTCAAATCTTACATACTTGGTCTTTGAAGAGACAGGCTTGAGATGCTGACTGGGATATGACTTTCTGCAAAGGATTATCTTCTATCATAGATAAGCAAGCAAGTTTTAATTAGACATACATGTGTTCCAGTCCCTGTGCTAGGGGCTTCAGTGGATCCTGAAGTGGACATCACAGAACAGTGAATAGGGTAGTGGTGCCAGACTCAAAGAGATCTTGTTTCTAATCCTGATTCCACTGCAACTGAGTTAAGTGAATCATTCAAACTCTCTGATCTTTATTTCCTTTGTTAGTAAAAGAGGAAACTAACTTTGCAGGGGTTTTGTGAGAATTAAATTAGATCATATGGAGCTGGAGGTGTAGCTCAGTAGTAGAGTGCTTACCCAGCATGCACAAGCCCTGTGCTCCATCCCCAGCACTACCAAACATTAGATCACATGTACAAGTACATGTGATATAGAAGAGCTGAGTCAGTATCATTATTATCATTACAATACAATCTATATTCTCACAAGGCATGATGGTATACACCTGTAATCCCACTTCTCCCAGTTGGTGAGGTTGAGATAGGAGATTTGCAAGTTCACGGCTAACCTAAGCAATTTAGCAAGACCCAAAATAAAAAATAAAAAGGGCTGGGGATGTAGCTCAGTGGTAAGCCAATCCCCATCACCACAAGAGTAAAATGTATACACACACACACACACACACACACACACACACACATACACACACATTTTGCTTCTAGAAACATTCTATTTACTTTTTTATATTATTTATTTATTTTTAATTGGTACATCGTAATCATACATCTTTGTTAGGTACAAGCTGGTAAAGGTAAAGGCATACATGCACACATTTCTCATTTAACCCTTCCCCAATTCCCAGCCCCTTCCCTCCTCCTCCCTCCTTCTCAAGTTCAGTTTAATTATTGACTTTGATGTGTTAATGAAAGTACATCATGCTCCTTAGGGTGTCCTCCCTTCCCCCATCACCTTCCGTTAAGTCAAATTCTTTGCTCACCTAAGGATTCTCCTTCATCTGGAGTCCCTCTTATGTCCCATTAGAAACATTCTATTTACTTAAAGAGACAAAATAATCCAATATTAAATTGTTTAGTAGTAGTAGCAATAAATATCATTGGAATTCAAAACTGAGGAAAACATTTGTGAGATGAATATTTTTAAATTACTTATTTCTAATATCATATAAATAATATATTCTCATTGAAACTTAGGGACAGGGGGAGCAAAAAGTATAGAGAAGAAATACTTCAGTGACATTAAGTCAAAAGCACACACATGAGGCCCACAGAGTGTCCAAGCTATGCCAATCCTATTTAAAGTTCAGGTAACCTTCTAAAGAAAGTAAAATTATCAAAAGAAAACAGATAGATGGAAACAGCCATGTAATAGAATATTATGCAACTGTAAATAAAAATGGGGTAGTTCTTTGTTTTAGTTTAGAGGGAAAAAACTAGCTGAAGAACAAAACGGATGCAATTGTTGTATGAAGAGTGTTTTCCTCTGAGATTTGGAATTCTTTGGAATACCTTGCACATGCCTTCCCTATTTTGACACCATTTAGTAATTTTAAAATGTTCTAAGAGCCAGGCATGGTGGTGCACTCTTGCAATCCCAGCATTTGGGAGGCAGAGACCGGAGGATCCGGGTTCGAGGTCAGCCTCAGCTACCTAGTGAGGCACTCCAAACTTAGTGAGACCATTTCAAAATAAAGAATAAAAAATAGGGCTGGGGGTATAGCTCGGAGGTAGAATCCCTGAATTCAATCCCCAATACTGAAAAAAAAAAGTTCTAAGAAAGGCAAAAATATACATATAAGGGGAGTTGAAAGAGAGGAGACATCTCAAACCCCAAAACAGAACAAAAGGATACCTTCTTATCAAATGAGCAATCAGGCTGAAAACATCTGTTTCCAATTTGGAAATGAATGTGGGTGGGGCAGCCCTTGTCCAGGCCGGTGTGAAGAGGAGATACGACCTCTGCCCACCACCCCCCACCCCACCCCCAGCCACACTGCTGATGTGGGCTGCCACAGATATCTCGCTCAGAGCATTCCTTTTACTCAAGTGTTGGGCATGACTCAGTAACCAACGCCTGTGAGCAGAGGTGACGTACACTTTACTCACACTTATTTGTTCACTTACTCATGTATTCAACAACACTGACTGATGCGTAGACAGCTGGATTCCTGGGGACTGAATGGAGCCTTTCTGGAGCTATGTGAGCATTCATGGTGAGTGGCACAGGCCCCAAACTCGCTCTGCCTCCTCTTCTAACCTCATCAGCGATGGCTGAAGTAGCAGGAGTGTTTCCTGTGAGTCTGAAGGAAGAAATAACCTTAGGCTGCTGGCACACCTTCTGATCATGATACTTAAATTATTCTTAAATAGTCCCCTGCTGCAAGAAAATAAGAGGCCAAATGAGAGCCTACGCTTGTTTATATCCTAAAATCAGAAAGCTGTGGAGACAGAATGATACGAAGGGATTCAACAATAGCTGACATTTTTAAATCACTATTTACCAGGAGCACACATCATCACTTTTAATTTTTACAACTACTGTGGGAGGTAGGTTTCGTATCTAACATTTAAAGTGTGCGGATGTCAAGACTTCAGAAGGTGAAGTAACTTGCCGGGGGTCACACAGCTTCGAAGTGGCCTTTTCAAACCAGGATGTAAGTGGTCATAACCCAATTCATTAAAAGTTCCAACACATACATTAAGCACTAACAATGCAATAAAAAGAAAAGCAGGCCCTGGCCTGTGAAGACCAAGAAGAATGCAAGGCCTTTGGTTGCTATAACTATTCTGGATCTCAGACCCAGTCTGTGTTTGACCTTTTAGACTACCATCACCAGCCAAGAGGCCACCATGCGACCGGTGTGAGCTGGGCAGGTAACAAGGTCACTCTGTAATCACTGGGAAGCACACACAAAAACCACAAAAATGCCAGACTCCGTCCTGGATAGAATCAGAGGCCACTGCTTCCAGTTAAAACTTTAGCCTTTCTTCATTCCTCCACCTCATCATTATAATTTATTAAGATGCCCAGGCATGGAGTTATATTCACCTGCTGACAGCATCCAATCCAGAAGATTCTTTTAGTCATCCCCCAAATCACCTAACATGGCCTGAATCCTACAGAGTCCCCTCTTAAGTCTCTATTACTGAGATGCTCATGGTTCCCCTGATGTGAAGTCTCTGTGCTGGGCACTAAACCCCACTTGTTCACCCACAGGTTGGATGTCTGGCTGAAGAGCATTGACAGAAATGGAGGTGGCCCAGATTCTGCTAAAGCACTCGCTGCCTCTGGCTTAGAACCCTGCATTTGGTAACTCTCAGTCAGTACGGGACTGGTCAAGCCACCTGTGCCTATCTGGGATGTAGGGTCCTGCAGAACTGAGCCCTGGTATTCCTCATGAAGCCCTTCAACATTGAGTTTATCTTGGTAGGGTCCGTTGGGAGTTTTCTGATAGATGATCAGGTCTATATTATTCCTTAGTGAAGCTATGGAAAATGCCGTCTGTCTTCAAGGAGTTGAAAATCTAATTGGAGATGAGCGTGGTGGCACAGGCCTGTAATCCCAATACTTGGAAGGCTGAGACAGGAGGATTGCAGGTTCATGGCCAGCTTCAGCAACTTAGCGAGTCCTCCACAACTTGGTGAGATCCTGTTTCAAAATAAAATAGGGCTGGGAGTATAGCTCGGAGACAGAATGCCCCCAGGTTCAATCCCCAGTACCACAAATAAAAAATAAATAAATAGATAAATAAAATCTAACTGGGTGTTAGTCTTTACTGTACATTTTGACATTTCCACTATGAGTAGTGAGTTAAAAATAGGAATAATCTGGCTGGAATTTTACTTATTAACATTGGCATTTTTAAAAAGAACTTGTACTTACAGAGTACTGACAGACACCGGCCTTGTGCTGAGCACTCTGCCTTAAGTCTGCACAATAGCTTCACAAGGCAGGAGCTATGATTTCCCCCTTCTACAGATAGCGCAAATGAGGCCTGAGACTTTTGATTCCTTGACAATGTACTTCCAGAGGTCAAAGAGATAATATGGTAGAGCCGGGATGTGAAAGCAGACAAAATGTTTAACACCTTATACTTCGCAGCACATATTTCATAATGCATATTAGTTTTTACAGTAACATTTCCCTGTGAAGCACATTTCCTTGACCAAGCCTGGGTCATACCATGAAGCAAATCATGTCTCTCCACTCAGGAAGTGCTGTGTAGTGCAATTTTCACAACAGAAAGCAAAAGCTGTAAAGCAAGTATTAAACATTCCTTCCCAAATTATTGTGTGTCTTTTTTTTTTTTTCTGAATGCCTTAGAGCATCAGATTACAGCCTCAAATTCATGGTACTCCAGCGTGAGCTTCTTTAGAGACAGTCTTCTGAGGTAGATAAGAGACCTGGGTGTTATCGCTACTACCAGCCTGTATCAAGGCCAGACACTGGGAGACTTGACTTCTCCCCCTTTCAGGCCTCCTTTTCCAGGAAAACATGGGCAAATACCATCCATCTCTGTGGTTATAAATCCCATGCAAATATACTTTTGCATCTCCAAGCCCAAAGGAATCAGTGATACAAAATATCTTGACACTAAACTGTAGTTCATTCTGATGGCCCTAGCAAATCTTGGCCATGTGACAAATATAGGAGAAGGAAAATCCACTTTCTTCTTGCCTTACAACAGACAGGAGAGATATGGCTCCGCTCACACACAGGGTATGTTAGTACCAGAGTATACCCTCGAGTCAGGACACCAGATACCAAAGGGTCACAGTCTGTAATCCACAGGAAACTGCCTTTGGTACAACGTGGCATGTTAACATGAAAGAGGAAGAAATGGGCAAAAAGAAGAAACCAGAAAGGAAATAACTTGGCAGATGTCACTGAAATTTTTAAATGTCTTTTTGAAATACAAGGAACAGCCAAGCATGGTGGTGGTTCACACCTGTAATCCTAGTACTTGGGAGGCTGAGATCACAGCTTTGAGGTCAGTGCATGGTAACTTCATGAGACCCTGCTTCAAAATAAAAAATAAAAAGGGCCAGGGGTGTATCTCAGTGACAGAGTAACCTTCTATTCAGTTCCAGTATCACAAAATGAAAGAAAGAAAGAGAGAGAGAGAGGAGAGGAGGACAGAGGAGTGGAGGGGAGGAGAAGGAAG
>PVLC010017334.1:16747-34123 GCA_004027655.1 Graphiurus murinus
CTGAGCTACATCTCCAGCCCTATTTTTCATTCTTTATTTGAAACAGGTGTCACTAAGTTGCAGAGGGCCTCACTAAGTAGCTGAGGCTGGCTTTGAACCTGCGATCCTCCTGTCTCAGCCTCCCAAGTACTGGGATTACAGAGATGCCACCACACTCCCCATCTCTGTGCTTTTCTTATCTGCTGAAGAAGGTGGAGCCTGAGGGACTCGGAGGAGAGGGGCCTCAGGGACAGGTGGAAGGGTCACCTTTCTCTTATAGCAGAGGAAAACAAGAGGGTTAAGAGGAGCAGGTTTACTGGGGGGCAGAGGCTGGCGTCAAAGTCTCTCCACAGCCCAGGGCAAGGTGATCAAGTGGAACCTGAGAGATGGAGGGAGGAATTGAAAGGGAGGGGAACAGTGATGACTGGACAGGAGGAGAGGAGAGGCAGCATTAAACAGCTGCGAAGTTTGAGCTGCTTTGGAGGGATGCACTGGGGGAATATGGGCAGGATGCTCCCACTGAAACCAACAGACCCGCATTGAGTCTGGAGAATCAGCAGACCCTTCAAGCCAAGGCACCCTCTGTCCTTAGCATAGCTGACAGAGCTCAGGCTGCCAGGCAGGGCAGGAGACACGGGGCGTGTGGGTGAAACCCTCTGTACAGAGACACAGAATGAGGCGGGGAAGAGTGTGAATAAAACTGTTTTCCAAAAATATTCTATTCCTAGCATTTCCGCAATTTGCTGTAGGACCAGGTGCTGAAGAAGGAAGTCCAGGCTCTCCATTTGCAATGCCCTCTCCATGTTTCTTCCCTCACTGAACTGCTCCCAGGAGAGAGTGGAATCCCCTAGATACTAGCCAGGATGAGAACAAGCAGCATGTGAGTGCCGTTGACATTGCAATCCGCCCTCACAGGCATTATCTGCTCTGATCCCAACAGTCCTGCGAGGTAGGTAGGGCAGGTTTTCACCATCAACCTTGTTTACAAATGAGAAAATAGAAACTCAATTTGAAGTTGTCAAAAGTCTGTAACTGCTTACAAAGTCAAGACCCTTTTCTAGTATAGAACAGCTAATTAGTAGTGAATACCTCTTCTATCCACACACTTTTCTCTTTGGTTTATATGTCTAAGTATGCATGAAAATTGTACTTTTGTGTTCTATAAATTTATATCATTAAAAAAAAAGGTAACTAACTGGTAACACCAAAAAAAAAAAAAAGTAACTAACTGGTAACACCAAGGGTTGAACCTATTTGTTCATTCATTCCATGAATGTTTACTGAACCACCACCATGTGCCAAATATGATTCCACATACATAACAGGGGATGACAGTGGTGGATTATACAAAGCCTTATTCTAGTGGTAAAGACAGGAAATAAACAAATGGGTGCTTAATATAACATTATGAGCTGGGCATGGTGGTGCATATTTGTAATCCCAGTACTTGGGAGGCTGAGACCGGAGGAGAGCAGGTTTGTGGCTGGCCTCAGCAACTTAGCAAGGTAACTTAGTGAAATCTTGTTTCAAAATAAGAAATAAAATAGGACTAGGGGTATAGCTCACAGGTAGAATGCTCCTGGGTTCAATCCCCAATACCACAAATAAATATATATATTTACATATATATATATCCTATCACTATATATACATACATATATATGTATGTATATATATATATATGTATATGAAGTGATAGGACTGTGAAGAAATATTCTGCAGGGTAGGAGAGAGAGAGAGTGAACATGGAAAATCAGAGATGTGTTTCTCTATATCCTGGGCTCAGTCCTTGGTTCCATGTTGCAGACTCATTGTTGAAAGAAGTGAATATTCATGAAATGTGTAGCCCCCTCCTATTGGAAAGGCTGCCCAGGGCTTGGAATGTGCACATTTGAGCACCAGAACACATCCAACACTAGATGCCCTTCAATCCCAGGCTATGCATAGCTCCCCTTAAACTCCCACAAAAGTGAACTACCTTACTTTGCTTCACATGGAAACTATAAAATCCTTGTAAGAATCACTTGCCCAAAGTATAATAAGTATACGCAGATTAATCAATTGATTGACAAAAGCAATTTAAAAAACCTGGAAAAACTGCTCCCCTGATTCAATACTCTTGAAGACTGCACCAATTCTATAGAGAGATTGCCAAATCCACATGGCCTCTCCCAAAATAAGCCTAGCCTCTCCACCACTCCCTAAATCCAAGAAGCTCCCCTTCTATGCAAACCCTACTGAGTAGCCCAGTGCCAAATATGCTCCACTAGAAAAGCCGATCAGCGTAGCTGACATCAATTTGTGACATTTTTGCCAAGGTATAGTAATTATAGTTTGGGTCTCAAGTATCCCCCAAAAGCCCATTTGTTAAAGGCTTAGTCCCCAGCTTGGTGCTATCTGAACTACTAAGAGGTAAGACTGAGTGGGTGGTTTTCTAGTCACTGAGGGTCTGTCCTTGAAGGGGAGAGCAGAACCTCATTCCTTTCTTCTTTCTTTTTTTGCTTCCTGTCCATGAGGCAAGCAGTTATGTCCTCTGCCTTGAACTCCACACCAAGACATGCTGCCTCACTGAAGACCCAAAAGCAGCAGCTCCAATTGGTCATGGATTGAAGTCTCCAAAGCTGTGAGCCAAAATATTCCTTTTTCTTTATAAGTTTATTATCTCAGGTATTTGTTACAGAAACAGAGAGTTGACTACCACATGAGCCTTGTGACACAGCAAGTGGTGGGGGGTACAGACGAGACAGGCTGTGAATAAGGGAGCACAAAATGGAAAACAAGAATTAAGCCCAAATGATCAAAACCGAACCAGAGTTCCTTAGTCATAGGTAAGTGACAAAGGAATAGGTAAGTAAAAAAGACAAAATGGATTCTGCTACTTCAGATTATCTGTTTAATTTCCACAAACATCTGGGTCACAGTTGTTTTTTTTTTTTAATTTCTTTATTTACAGCACCATTGAACACTTTTCACCTTCAAAAGGTATTCATACATACATACATTGTTGAGGGATTCACATGCAATTAGTAATGAGCTATTTAAACTCTGTATCTTAAAGTTTTAACAATCCCCCAGACATGATGATTACACTTTGCCAAAATTGCCTGTAAAGACAAGGGAGGACTTTAAGCAACAAAACTCCACAATATGTAACATAAATGGGGAAAGGGTCTCTCTCCCTTGAAAATCATCCTTCCTGGATGGTCCTCATTCAAATTCAGAGTAGGTTCAGTGTCTCTGACCTGGCTTTCTACTAAAAGGTGACCGCTGATTATTTAGCAAACATTCAAGAAAGTTCCATGTAAAGTAAAAAAAGTTCAGAATAAAACACTTGGTAAGAGAAGTGCCAGATATTGACACATCTACAAATTCATAAGAACATTTGAATTGAAGATGGCATTATGGTCCAATGAAGCTTCCATTGGAGAAACCAGTTCTGTAGTGTAATAGCCTCATTTCTACCTGTGGCCACTCAGGTGTAAATACACTCAGAAGTACAAGAAGGTGCCAGTCGATCCCAGGAAAGGCAGAGCTACAGAATGGACATGCAGTCTCAGATCATTTACCTACATGTGAAATCCAAGGGAGGAAATGTATCCTCATTTTTCCTGAACTAGCCTTTTTTGCCATCTTTAGCTACCAGCACATGAAAATGCATTTAAAAGCAAGATGGCTCAAAATTCAGTAGGTGTATTTTGCCCTCTGAGAGAAGGTAGATAGGATTCATCACAGGAATAAGTTATGAATAAACAATGAAGAATTTTTTAACATCTAAACTGTCCATAAGCACTAAGATGAGCTGCTTTATCCATAACAAGAAACATCATCAAGTTTAAAAATCGAACATTTTAAATATGAAGTTGAAGTAAACACCTTAACCTCAAGAATAAATTAAGCTGATATTATCCAGTTTCATCTAGTAGTGAGCTCATCATATCTAGGATACTCAAGAGTTAAAGAAATCATCACAGAATGGTGACATAAAATGCTTTTTTTCATTTCATTCACATCCTAATGGCTGATCTCTACATTGTGACTCGCAGAAAATTTTTTCAAGTTATATTTTTTACTTCAAATGCCCAAAATTTCTATGTAAAGTAACCATATTTTTAGTGAATAATTTTATCTCATCTTTAAAAATATCCCTTGGCTACTTAGGGCTATCTGTTTAATTTTCACAAATATCTGGGTCTCAGCATGTGCTTAGCATGCATAAGGGCCTGGGTTTGATCCCCAGCACCAAAAATAAAATATTGTTTTTAAAGAGCGAATCCTGCATACTTGATGATATTAAAGATACTCTTGGACTTTCATGAACGATGTTGCTAAACTGCCCAGAGTTTCAGCCAGTAGTTCACCCAGACATTGCTGCTAATCCCCCCAAACATTTTCCCTGGGGGGATTTGTGGCAATTTCTGGGTGTTGCAACTTGGTGGGATGTTACTGGCATCTATGAACAGAAGCCAGGTATGCTGCTAAACACTCTAGGATACACAGGACAACTTCACACATCAGGAATTATCCGGTCCAAACTGCCATGATGTCAAGCTTGAGCAGCCCTGGTTTAAACACAGCAGAGTCTTCCTCAGGGATTTTCTTGACATTTAAAACACCCATTCCTATTAAATTTTGTAGTTTTTAATTTAACACCACTGGTTCACTCAGTGGCCAAAAAATGAAAGCATGATAAATATTTTTAATTCTTCCTTAAATAATGTCTCCCTATTTTATTGGCATTTTATCAAAAATTTAGGGAGAACGGTATTTTTTTCCCCTCTCAACAATGGAGACTCTAGCCTTGTGGGTAATAGTAGCCAAATGTCATGAAAAAAAATTTTCTTCTGTTTTCAAAAACAAAGTTGAAAGTTGGAAAATGAATCAGTCCTAGTACTTCTATAGCTGGTACTAAAATGATGTGGAAGAATTTGTTCTGTAGAAAAAGTGCTAGCTAGAAGGGTAGATGACCAGGTCAGCATGCAGGACAATTGGTCCTGACCTGACACACCAAGCCTAGCACATGCAAGGTCCTGGGTTTGATACCCAACACTGCAAGGTGGGGGGAGGGGGACACCGGTGGGGGTTTTTTTGTTTTTTTTTTTAAAGGAGGGAAGTTTCTGAAATGAACTTAAGCACACAGGAACACAAACTGGCAGTTTTGTGTTTCTCTAACCTCAAAGAAAAACTGTTTTTTTAATGCTACTGCCACCAAGCAGGGCTGATTCCAAGGGGGAAAGAACACCCTTGCATTTCATTGGGAGAATTAAAAGGCATGACAATTGAAGGAAGAATAAAGATCAAAAAAAAGTGCCACACAGCAGATACCTAAGATGGCAAATGCACCCCTCTAACTCATTACAAAATATTGCACTTACTCATTATTAAATGCACTCAGCCAGGATATATCAAAGAGGTATTATTTTACTTTGGCCCTCATCTGTCATTTGGAATGCTTACAAGCATCCATCAGAATCATTTTCTGAGAATAGATTTAATTATGTTGGAATTAAGTACCTTTTCATTTCCAGAAAAATACTTTAGAGATTATTTAAAGATCATTGCTTAGATGCAAACTAAAATGCATTCCTTTAGCCAGATGCACCAAAACTGTGAAATTTTAATTTTCCCTTTTAACAAAGGGAAATGATGTGAAACTGAATTAGACCTTCAACTTTGGAAGGGATAGATCTGGCTCTAGCTGGGGCATCTCCAACAATATTTATGTAGGAGAATTTGGCTCACGTATTACTGTGGTCAGCTGCTTAGGGAATCCCCTGATTTATGTTGGTACATGTCTCACTTTTTATACTAAATATAGAAATTTTGTCTTACTATTTACCTCTTTTTTAGCTTTTAAAGTGCATATATGCTAAACTAATCAACTCCTAGAGATGAAAACATTTTTAGGTATTTTTCTGTTTACCTATTCAGGACCAATTTAACAGATAATGAATTTTTATGGAATAAAAATTTTCCTACCCTATTGTTCAAAGCTGCTTACTTATCAGCTTTCAAACATAAGATTAAGACCAAAAAATGTTATTTTTTTAATTTTTATTTTTTTGAGATGAAGTCTCACTGTATTGCTCAGGCTGGCCTCTAACTTTCCTGGGCCCAAGCAATCCTCCTACCTCAGCCTCCTGAGTGACTGGGACTACAGGCATGTACCACCATCTCTGGCAAAGACAAATTCTTTTAAATGATGTTTGTGCTGAACAATGTGGATGCTGATTCTGTTATCACTCACCACTTGATGAAACCTGTGTAGATTCTAAACAGAACTCAACGTTTACGGCCTAGGAGATGATCATTTTCAGTCACTCTCGCAATCCACTGAAGAAGACACCAGTTCTCTAAATAAGGCACCTCCTATTTCCTCATACCTGTTTGGTTTAAATACTGATGCCTAAGCAATGTGATCAATACATGAGAGAAGCTTGTCCACTACACTGTAATTCAGTTATGTGTCTGGATCAGATTATAATAAATTTATTTGTGGTAATGTGGGTCAGAGAAATAAAATTCTAAGCTCTTCGAAACACAGTATAAGCAGCAGTTAATTTTTACTTTTCCCTTGGACATCAACTTCTCCGTTAAGTTACAAGATGGAAACTATAATAAATACTTCAAAACATGTCTAATTAAAGAAAAGGCAGTCTAGCTTATGTGTTTGGCAGGAATAAGCACTCAGTGTCATGTGTTCTCCTAACTCCTGGTAAATACCACATCAATCAATGTGACCACACAAAAAAAGACTCTAGGAAATTTAGACAAGTAAATCATCATCAAAGCAATACACGACAACAAGCCCAACTGGAAGCTCTAAAAGACAGTCAATAAGTACTTAAGTAGAGATATTCCCACACTTCCAAATGAAAAGAATTTATCATGTTTTTGAACATGCTATAGCCGCAGGTCCATTCCCAGCAGAAAGTAAACATTAGTGTTCTCTCTTTCATCTGACAAACTGAAGAAACACTCAAACCCCATTTTTCTCCCCACCCCACTAGATTTTACCTCCTCTAATGTTCTGAGAATATTTTTACCTCATTAGGTATTCATTTTACATTTTTCTAAAAATGAGTCAAAGAAAAGATACTTCTGCAGTGCAAGAAATATCTGACTCTCTTCTTGTATGATCCTCCTGGGGGAAACATAGCTACTGTGGTACTCTGAATCCTGTGTCCACAATCACTGAGTCCCAGCCTTCAGTGTCCCTGATAAATGGACTAGTGCAATTTGCTTTAGAAACTACAACTGTTGGAGAGCAGCAAGAGATATACCCAGGGTGATGGAAAGGGGTCATCAGTCACATGAAAATCAACAGACATGTTCCACTAAGATCCCAAGCAGCCAACTACTGAACACAGAGAGCGGACACTGCAAGTAGGCTCAAAGCCCACAGCCCACAACTCACAGCCCACAAGGCTCTTTCCACAAGCCAAGCTTGTGATTCCAAAGTGCCCCGTCTGCATGGTCTGATTTTGTACAGGTACCAGGTTAAAAATGTGTACTGTTTTCATAATGGTGGTCCTCCTGAGTTTTACTAAAAGTCTGTCCGTGGTCACTCAGGCAGCCATCTGAAGACACTTCAATGGCTACTTCTGGTGCCTGTCTTCTGCTACTGTAAGTCTCTAGCACAGGACCACCATTGTGCTCTGCACAGCCATTGACATGGGCCAGAGGCAGAGTACCAGGGGGACAGCACAGCCTCTTAGCACAGCTGCTGGAGATACAGGGGGAGCTGCAGAGCAACTGTAAATCCTTCTGCTCCAGGGATTCCTTCAAGTCCACATTTTCAAACTGGATGGTCACATTGTGGATGCCTGCATTGTGGAAGATTTCTCGAACTTTTGTGCTGGCATCCTGATAGCCCCTGTCCTTTGGAATCTTGATGTGCAGGGTGGCAATGATCTTCCCACTTATAAGTTCCCAGACATGCACTTCGTGCAAACTGCTAATCCCAGGCACAGTAGAGAGTTTACGCACTAGAACAGAGAAGAACAAACAACAGCCAAGCATGAAACATGGAACCATGTGAGCAGAGTGGTGGCTTCTTGAAAATAGCTGCCCCTGTATAAGTACAAATCCCCGTAATCTTGTTACTCCTTTCTGAATTCCTATGCCATACATTGATGGCCCATTAAGAAAGTAATTCAAGAAAATAAATATAACATCAAGAAAAATAAACCTCCAGCGGTGTTAAATATATAAGGGAATGGACATCCTAATGAGCTTCTCTTGGGAGTAGAAAGTGGAATATCTCTTCACCAGCAATTCTAGTACTAGGAAATTTAATCCAAAGGGAAGAACCAAATATTTATGTACAAGAATGGTCTGGTCAATGCTCTTTGTATTAATGGGGAAAAAATGGAAACAACAAGGAAATACTTAAGCAAATTGTACAATAGAATATAATATAACTTTTAAAAAGCAAGTTGTACATGTAAGGAGATAAGGCTTTTTTTTAATGAAAAGGCAAACAGCTAAGTTACACACGAGGCATGATCTTTTGAAGATTTTTGTACAGTGTATATAGAGGAAAAAGCTAATGGTGACAATTTCCATGGTGAAATGATAAAAGATTTATATTGCTTGATTAAGCTTTTCTATATTTTCCATGCCTTCTAAAATGAATATATAGCTAGAGAAATGGTGTGAAATAGTGCTTATAATCAAAGACCCTGCATCCAGCTAGAGCGGGAATCTGCGTAGTCGCTGACAACCCATGTGACCTTAGGCAACCTAACTAGCTCCTTTGTGTTTTAGTGTGCCTCAATCTCCTAATCTGTAAATTAGGAATACTATCAATACTACCTCATAGGATCATTCTGAGGACTGAAATGGATTAATGTAAGTAAAGAACTTAGAACAGTACCCAGCATGTAATACGTGTTTCATGAAAGTGTTGCTATTGTTATTACAATTCTTTTAAAATATATATGACTTTATTAAACGGCATAGCCAGTAAATTGTTTATTAAAGATTGTTCTGTATATGCTCATCTTGTTTCCTCAACCGGAATGCAAGTGAGATCCCGGAATGTAAAGCCCTGGTTGCTCATGTGGCCTCCTTCCATCTCCACCACGTCCTCTGCAGATAGCAGGTGTCTGACTGCTTTAGAGCAGCCAGAGAATCAACCATACCTCACTGGTTCTTAGAGACAATGCTGCCAGAGAAGAGGCCAAAAAAGACAAATAGAACATCCAGTAGAAAAGATCATAGCAGGAGCTGAACCTGTTGGGACTGGGTCCACAGACTGGCATTAATGTGTGCTATTGAACACAGCACCCGCACGGTTATAACCTTGAAAAGACAGTAACATTGTGGCTGGGGGTGTAGCCTAGTGGTACAGCATGTGCTTAGCATGTCTGAGGCTCTGGGTTCATGCCATAACATCAGAAGAAGGGCTGGGATTGTAGCTTAGTGGTAGAGAGTTTGCCTAGCATGGACAAAGCCCCCAGATTCAATCTCCAGCACTGAAAACAAAACAAAACAAACAAACAAAAAAATGTTGCAATTTACTCCTCGATCAGGGAACAGTATAACCACAGCCATATGATGTATTATGATCCATTTAATTTAATTGAATTTCAAGTCTGTGCCATGAAGTAATGTTTGCCTGTTTCTAGTTCATCTTTACTGGCTCACTGGTAAAGAAACTGTAAAACAATATGCATGAAATAGTTTCATTCTGTAAAAATACAGCCTTTATCTAGAAATAGTAAAAATAATGCTTGACATTTAGTTTCCCATCACTATCTGAAATAGTTCCATTTAGAAACTCTACAAAGCCTCTAAAAATTTTACCCTCAGAAGCACCTAACAAAAGCAAATTTGACTTTTCTATTTGAGCAGAAAAGAGACAGAATCCACCAATGGACAAAAGAAGGCTCTGAATTTAAAACACTGTCTTTGTATGGTGTCCTTAGAGTTATAGTGATCTGTGTGGGCACAAAAGTCAATTCACTAGAAAGCAGGGTCTACAATATGAACCCTCTGTTTTCAGAATAAAGGAGAATAAAAATAATAAAGCAAAAGTGGCCTTATTATTTGAATTGAAATAAATCTTTGACATGAAAGTAAATAGTCTAGAAGTAGGGACTACCCAAGCATTATATTCTCAGAAAACTGCAGAGAATCATGGGTTACATAGGACCTTTGGTTCTTGAAACTGTGAATCATTTTGCTACGCTGCAAACCACCTATCACATGATTTCAAATATTTCAGAATACATACATCAAACACTGTTCTGCAGTAATGCTGGACTTTTGACCTAAAGGACACTAAATTGGCAGTGGTGCTAGGTCAGAATCCAGACACTTACTCAGCTCTTCCATGTTGACTCCCTTGGGGACCATCTGCAGAAGAATGACAGCAGTCTCCTTGATGAGTGGGAAGGCAGAAGACAGAATGATGATGACCATGACAATGGTCAGGCTGGGGTCGATGTAGCATTGCCAGTTACAGGGATCCTGATCTCCCAGGGGAAGTACATAAAATATGATGGCCGTGATGACCACAACCACGGACCCCAGGGCATCTCCCATCACATGCAAAAGAACACCTGCCAAGATGAAAGAAAGAAAGATAAAGCACAGATCCAAGTTTGAGAACCACGTGAAACATAGTGCCTTGGAGTTCAAGTACATGAATACTTGTTGCTATTTGGTTTCTTTTTGGTTAGAACAGCAGAATGGATCTGAATGAAAAAGTAATAATAAAAACAACTGCTTTTCAGAAAAAAAAAATCCCCAGGTCATGATCCTAAGACCAATAGATCCAGTGAAGAGGAACAGCCTAGGAAGAATCTGGGCTAGATGCCACCTGCAGCAGAAAGAGTGACTGTGACATCTCATAGGGTCACATCATTACCAGCCACCATCACTCAAAGGGCACCATGCCAGCAAACAGGGGCTGTGCAAATGAGTTCTTGTTCTTTCAGACAAGCATCTGCACTTTAAATTATTTTGAACTTTTCATATGCTTTTATTGGTGTACTGTAATTATACATCATAGTGAGGTTCAAAGTGATACAAACGTATATGCACACAGCATTTGGTGTGTTTCCCTCCAATCCTACTCCGCTCCACCTGCCCTCTGTGCCCTCACATATTAGTGAGATTGATAGTGATACCTTTACAGATGGACATGGCATTATTTGAACTGTTTTCTTCATCAGTTC
This sequence comes from Graphiurus murinus, assembly GCA_004027655.1. Taxonomy (NCBI): domain Eukaryota; kingdom Metazoa; phylum Chordata; class Mammalia; order Rodentia; family Gliridae; genus Graphiurus; species Graphiurus murinus. The sequence goes on from PVLC010017334.1 coordinate 27,910, forward strand.
TCTTTCTTTTCCTCTCCACTTCCTTCTCCCATACCCTTCTGCAATTCTACTGTTCGTTCTCTCTCTCTCTCTCTCTCTCTCTCTCTCTCTCTCTCTCTCTCTCTCTCTCTTCTTTTATTTAAGGACCATTTTGTTTCCTATTTTCTCCCTAGCTCTTCCACATAGGAGAGAAAACATATGACCCTTGACTTTCTGAGACTGGCTGATCACACTTGGCATAATACTCTCTAGTTCCATCCATTTTCCTGCAAATGATATAATTTTGCTCGGCTTTATGGCTGAATAAGATTCCACTGTGGGAAGGAGACATAACTAATCTACATCAAAAGAGTATTTCTTTGTATTCTTTGTCTTCACTCCACCCTGATCCATCCTCCCTCTTCCCTGTGAGCATCTGCCTATTTCTCATGTACCCTGTGGTCATTTCAATAGTACTGGGTTTAAGAAGGCCTCAAGAACGGGGACTCTGGCAAAATCCTGCATAAAGAGCCATTTATCACAGTCAAAATTAAATTGTATTTGATCACATAAAAATAAAATAGAGATAATAGTAAAAATAGTAATTAGTAGTAGTAGTAATTGTGGATACCTTTCCTTAAGGGAACTGTTTCTAAAAGTATCAATTATGATATAGAAAATATGCAGTCATCAGCAAAGGAGATCTGGGGGCCCAACTGATTGTTAGACATTGATAAAATGGGAAACCAGTAAATTCATTCAAAAAAATCTCGAAAGAAGGATTATAGAATATAAACACAAAACATTTGCTTTATAGAAAATCAATGGGAATCTTGTTATTCAAAGTCAGACTGCAGCAGCAGCAGCATGGGAGAAGGTGTTACAAATGCAGAGTCTCATTCTCCTGTAAGCAGCCTGGTTTGCTATTCTCTTGACCCAGAAAATCCCACAAAATTAGGCAAATCATGAGGTTCAAATCTTCGTGTTCACTTTAAGAACACCTGTGAAGTAATCCCAGCATTCGGGAGGCTGAGACCGGAGGATCCGGGTTCGCGGCCAGCCTCAGCTACCTAGTAAGGCACTCCGCAACTTAGTGAGACTCGGTTTCAAAATAAAGAATAAAAAAATAGGGCTGGGGGTGTAGCTCGGAGGTAGAATGCCCCTGAGTTCAATCCCCAGTACCGCAAAAAAAAAAAAAAAAGAACACCTGTGAAATTGCTCAAGTCAACAGGGGTATGCATACTGAAAGCCACCAAAAACCAAAAGATGTCACTTTTTTTTTTTTTTTTTTTTTTGTAGTACTGGGGATTGAACCCAGTGGCATTCTAAGTCTGAGATCAATTCCGATTTTATTATTTATTTTGAAACAGGGTCTTAGCGAAAGGCCTCACTAAGTTGCTGGGGCTGGCTGCAAACCCGCCTTCCTCCTGTTTCAGTCTCTCAAGTACCGGAATTACCGCCACCACGCACAGCTGAAAGATGTCACTTTAAAGAAGCAATGTGTGCCATTCCAGCACTGCAGTGGTGTGGTCGTTGTGCCCAGGCCAGTCAGCGGGGCCGTACACAGTGTCAGTGGCCAAAAAAAGAAGGCTTAAAAAAGAATTTTTAAGCCAGGCATGATGGCACATTTGTAATCCCAGTACTGGGAAGGCTGAGACAGGAGGATCACAGGTTCGAGGCCAGCCTCAGCTACTTTGTGAGTCTCTTTGCAACTTAGTGTGATCCTGCTTCAAAATAAAGAATAAAAATAGGGCTAGGGGTGTAGATCGGAGGTAGAATGCCCTTGGGTCCAATTCCCAGTACTGAAAACAAAACAAAAATTTTAAGCTTGTCAGTGCATGTGCTTAAAAATGCAAAGTGTGAGCCAGGCATGGTGACACACGTGCATAATCCTATCATTTGGGAGGCTGAGACAGGAGGATTGCAGGTTCAAGGACAGCCTCAGCAACCTAGTGAGACTCTGTGTCCAAATTAGAAATAAAATCAGTCTGGGGGTGTAGCTTAGAGGTAGAATGCCTCTGGGTCAGTTCCCAGTACCAAAACAAAAGCAAAGTGTGATGCTGAACTTAAGGGTTTATACAGATTCTCTGGCCATTGAACACATCCAGGAGAACAAAACACTAAAGATTTATCACAGAATTTACAGAGCCCCTGGTCTTATTAACCTGTACCGGAGCTCCCCTGCCAGTGGACATGATTCTCACTGAAAAGGAACAAACTGATCCTAAGGGAGGGAATAAAATTGGCATAAAATGAATAGAGGAAGAAGAAGAGGAGGAAGTGGTGTAAGGAGGAAGAGAAGAAAAAATAGCAGTGATGGTGCAAACTCTTCTGTCCCATCTGAGAATCACTCTCCATTTTACCAGTGAGGAAACTGAGGCACAGAGTAGCTAATTAACTTGTCCAAGATCACACAGCTATTGAATCCAAACTTTCATTTTAACAAGACCCCCAGGTGATCTGAATGCATATGAAAGGTTTCAAAGCACTGCTCTACAAGAAAGCTACAGATTAAGAAAGGCTTGCTTTGTCTTTCTGTATATTCCACAGATTAATTCAGTAGAATTAGTAATACTCCAAATTCTTAACAACTCACTCATGGCCAAGACTGAATAATCTCACATGGAAGGTGCTTTAATTGGGCTAATTCCTCCTGTTGGCAACACTTGCAGGATTCTGAATAACATTGCAATTGAAATGGCATTCTGAGAACATACTAAAGCTAATTTGTAGCAACTTTTCCCCAAAAACTACTGGAATAAAAACAAACCCTGCATTTCCTCTTGGCTGTGTGCTTGCTTATAGCAATGGGATCCTGATTCAATATCTACATGAAACTTTGTTTTCTAATTCTGTGCCTCCCTCTTCCCTGCTCCATCCCCAGAGGTCCTTCTTCCTACCCAGTCCCCTCTGAGCCCCGGAAGGGAGGGAAACGCAGCTTTCCCAAGAGTTGTTCTACACACCTATCCCTCCAGCAGGAAGTGAGGGCCGAAGCTTTGACTTCCATCAGGCCAGTATGAAGTGCTGCCTACAAACAGGAAAGCCTAACATTCCCTCCCACGCTCAATGTCATTCCCCCAACCTGAGCCAATCCCCTATGCCTGACTGTTTCACCCGTGTGAGCCTTATCACCTGCACTAGATTGTAAGTGATGAGAGGGTCAGAATCACACCCTGCATTTCCTTGTTTATTTATTTATTTATTTTTTACTTTTTATTATATGGTACTGGGGATTGAACCCAGGGGCATTCTGCCTCTGAGCTACACTCCAAGCCCTATTTTATTTTTTATTTCGAAACAGGGTCTCACTAAGTTGCAGAGGGCCTCACTAAGTTGCTGTGGCTGTCCAGGAACCTGCAATCCTCCTGTCTCAGCCTCCCAAATACTGGGATTACAGGCATGTGCCACTCTACCGGGCCATTTCCTTGTTTATATTCTAGCACTAGAGGCATATGATTTAGGTACTCAATAAAACAGCATTTTCTAGTTAGTATGTCTAACTCCTATGACAGAGTGACTCCTGTCTTCTATGTATACATACATACATATATATGTATGTATTGGTGCTAGGGTTTGAACCCAGGGACATTCTACCTCTGAGCTACACCCTTGGCCCTTTTTATTTTTTATATTCAAATAGGATCTAAGTTGCTGAGAGTCTCACTAAGTTACCTTGTGCTGGCCTCGAACCCGAAATCTTCTCTTCTCAGCCTCCCAAGTACTGGGATGATGATGATGATGATGATTATTATTATTATTATTATTATTATTATTATTATTATTGAGGTAGGGATGTAGTTTAGTGGTAGAATGCTTGCTTAGGATGCAGAAGGCCCTAGGTTTGATCCCCAGAACTACACAAAAAGTAATAACAACAATAACAATGATGATTGCAATGTCAACCAACATATGTGCATTAGGCATTTTTAAGCTTATTTTTATATTAAATTTTCTTAAGGACTCTATTTCACAAATGAGGTAACTGAGGCACAGAGTGGCTCAGTAACTTGTCTAAGGTCACATACTCAGATGTTAGAGTATCAATATAAGCTAAAAGGTCTGACTAGAGAACCACTTTGCATCTTGCCTCATAGAAGTTCTAAATTCCCAATTCAGGTTTTCCTTCTGAGAAGTACCACTATGAGTTTCTAAGAATTATAAACAAAAGAGTGGCTTTGAAACTTGTGTTTCCATAATCCTTACTAAAAATTTAGTTTTGCATCCTAGCATGCCCAGAGACACAAGTTGAAGAAAATGATACATGAAACAGCAAAAAACCTGCCCTTGCATATATACGACTTATTGCTTTTCACTAGTTTATTTGATTCAATTCTAATGAACTTTCTAAATGCTGAGCATACTCTACTAAATGGAGTTTAGGACTCAAACTGTCCTGATCTTCAGTTCAAAAAACTGTTGAAGACTGGGGTGTAGCTCAGTGGTGAGTGGGTCAGCATGCACAAGAGCCTGAGTCCAATGCCCAGCACCCAAGGAAAACAAAAGCCCCAAACTGGAAAGTTTCAGCACATTAATGTAGTATGTATGTATTTATGTATACGTACGTACATATATATGTATGTATTTTGCAATGCTGAGGATCATACCCAGGGCCTTATGTATGCTATACAAGTGCCCTACCACTGAGCCACAACAGCCCCCACCCACCCTACTCCTAAATTCTTAAGATGTAATAATGCAATGAGTTTTCTGACTTCCCAGGCAAAGATGCAAAGATGAAGAAAGTGTGGTCATTATTCCCTGACAAGATTCTTTCCTTTTTAATTTTTAAATTGATACAGAAAATGATATATGTTTATGAGGTACCATGTGATATTTTGATACATGTATATCAAATAATGTGCAAATCGGGGTAGTCATATCTGTTGCCTCAAACCTTTTTAGTTTCTTTATAGAGAAAACACGCAACATTCCTTCCTGTAGCTTTTTTGAAATATCCAATAATCACGGCCACGTGCAGTCACCCCCTGAGCCAAGGACACTGCCATGGGTCTGAGGGAAAGCTCACTGGTCACCTGCCAGGAGGAAGAAGTTCCTCTATGAAAATGCCTCTCATGGAAGGCTGCTCCAGAGACCCAAAGAAGGCATTCCCCACAGAGCACTTGAAGGAGGCTGCAGCTGGAGGAGCGCTTTGGGGGTGATCAAGTCTAGGACATTAACTGTGGAGTCCCAGACCCTGACACTGTCTCTGTGAGCTATGGACCCTGTGAAAGTGAACTTCTCTGAGAAGCAAGATTCTGGTCTGTGAAATAAAGATGGTAATAGTATCCGCCTCATTATATGAAATGTTGGAAAGTCCCTGAGAACTGTCCCGGCACCATTTGTCAAGTGAGTCCTCTGCGCTCTTCCAAGTATGCATGGCATCCCCACCATAACTCGGTGAAGTTGGTAGCACCATCCCCATGATAGGGATGAGGGGACTGATGCACAAGGTCACCTAGCACAGAAGGGACAGAGGCAGAACCCAACCAGAAACTGGCTGACTGCAGAGTCCACACACATCTCACCACACTCCACTTGAGCAATAAGTATTGGCGGATGGGGGAGGAGATGGTGAAGGGCTAGGGGGAAGGAGTTGAGGTAGTGAAGGGGTGAAGAGAATGGCAGAAACCTCTAGGAAGGCATGTTGGCACAAGGACAGCAAGCCCTTGAAGGGCGCTGCATTTAAATCTTTTTCTAGCCAGGTGTGGTGGCGCATTCTTGTAATCCCAGTACTTGGGAGGCTGAGACCAGAGGATCTGGGTTCACAGCCAGCCTCAAGTACTTAGGCTCTCTGCAACTTAGTGAGATCCTGTTTCAAAATAAAGAATTAAAAAAAAAAATTGGACTGGGGGTGTACCTTGGAGGTAGAATGCCCCTGGGTTCAATCCCCAGTACCGGAAAAAAAATAAAAAATCTTTTTCTAGATGCAGTGAAAGTTTCTGAGCAGATTCCAATGTGGTCACATTTGTGTTGCAGAAAGATAAATCTAGTAGATTATCTGAGACAAAGATCACTGCTTAACAGAAAACTTGATCATGTGGCTAGTCTCTGTGCTTACAAGGGTGCTTTGAAAAGGCAGAAAACCTCTGCCCTTGGCCTTTGCTTGCTAACTTTGAGGGAAAAAACACAATCAAAGTCAGGCACAGTCGTGCATGCCTGTAATTCCAGTACTTTAGAGGTTGAGACAGGAGGATCATGAGTTCAAGTCCAGCACATGGTAACATACCAAGACTCTCAGAAACTTAGGGAGACCATG
>PVLC010017335.1:0-33892 GCA_004027655.1 Graphiurus murinus
TTAGCCCGGCGGGCCCGGAGAGACCTCAAGACGGCGCCTGGCAGAGTGCCAGGAGCAGCTGCACGTGGTAACATCCTAGGGCTGTGCCACGTCAGAGCGCATGCGCCAGCACGTCAGAGCGTGGACAGTGCGTGCCCAATAGGAGGGAGTGTTACTGAAGTTGCCTGAGTGAATACTCCCTGACAGACTCACTGGTTTTCCCCCTTTACAATTCCTCCCGTACCTGACGAAGAGAGAAGGAGTTTCTCCCGTGAGGAGAAAGAGTAAGAGAATAGGGAGGGAGTAAGAGGAGAGAGAGAGAGAGAGAAGAATAAAGAAGCTTGCACCATTCCTGTGTGTTTGTCGTCTCTTCGGGCCCTCGCGGGCAAGGGTCCGGTGCGGGGGACGATACTAATGTTCATGGATGAAAAGATTCAACCTTATTAGGATAGAAATACTCTCCAAACTGTCCTACAGACTCAACGAAATCTCTATTAGAATTTCAGCTGACTATCTTTGCAGATATTGCCAAGATGAGTCTGAAGTTCAGATGAAATTGTAAGGGACACAGATAGCCAAAGCAACATTCGTGTGACTTGGGGGACAGATGAGGATCGAACTCAGGAGTATTCTACCTCTAAGCTATACCACCTTTTTATTTTTCATTTTTAAATACTCTCTTGCTAAGTTACTGCCTACTAGCCTCGAATCTCTGATCCTCCTGTCTCAGCCTCCCAAGTACTGGGTTTGTAGACAATGCACCCAATCCCAAAACAATACTTTAAAAAAGAGCAAAGTAAGAGGACTCACACTTCCCCAATTCAAAATTTACTACAAAGCAATGGTATTCAAGAGGGTGTGGAAATAGCACCAGGATACGCACATAAATCAATAAAATAGAACTGAGAGTCCAGAAATAAACCCATACATCTGTCAAACTGATTTTTATCAGGCTTCCAACACCACTCAATTGAGAGAGAATAGTCTTTTCACCAAATGGTGCTGAGATAATTCACTAACCACACGAAGGAGAATGAAATCGAGTCCCTACCTCACATCATATACAAAAAAAAAAAAAAATTAATTCAAAACAGATGAATTGAAGAGCTAAATATAAGAACTAAAATCATAAAATTATTGAGCAAAAACACAGGTGTAAACTTCATACCCTTGGGTTCAGATAACTATTTTTAGATAAGACATTAAACACATGAGAAGCAATATTTGGAATAGATTAATTGAACCTTATCAAAATTAACTTTTGTGCTTCAAAGGAAACCATCAAAAAAAAAAAAATGAAGACAATCCATGGGACAAGAGAAATATTTGCAAATCCTATACCCAATAAGGAATCTATATGTAGAATACATAAAGAACTTTTACAACTTAATAATGAATGGATAAGCAACCCAATTACACAAACAGCGAAGGATTTGATAAACTTTTCTTTGAGAAAGATATAAAAAATATATGTAAAAAGACACTCAGTATTACTAGCCACGAGGGGACTGTCCATCAGAACCACAGTGAATTATCACTTCACACTCGGTAGGATGGCCAGAAATAAAAAGCCAGAGGGTAACAAGTGTTGGCTCAGAAACTGAAATTCTCATATATACACTGCTGATGGGAAAGACCTGGGGCTCTTTGGAAAACAGTCAGGGCCCGACAGTTCCTTAAACATAACTATAGAATTATCTTATGATCCAGCAATTTCACTCCCAAATATATACCCAAGAAAAATGAAAAATTATGTCTACATAAAAACTTGTGCATGAATGTTTATAATATCACTATCCCTAATAGCCAAAAGGTGGAAACTTCACAAAATGCCCATCAACGGGGGAAGAGATATACAAAACTTGATAAATCCATACAATGGACTATTATTTGGCCATTAAAAAGGAACCGAGTACCTATATTATAACATGGATGAATCTTAAAGACATTATGCTAAAGGGAAGACGCCAGTCACAAAAGGTCAAGTATTACATGATTTCATTCACACAAAAGTCCAGCATAGAGAAGTTCATAGAAATTGAAAGTGGATTAGTGGTTGTGGTAATGAATGGGGAGATAGCTTAATGGCACAAGGTTTCTTTCTGATCGAATCAAAATGTTCACGGTGGCACATATCTGTGAATATAGTAAAAAGTATTGAATCTGTACACTTTAGCTGGGTGAACTGGATGGTATGTGAGTTACATCACAAGAAAGTTTTTTTAATTGCTTTAATTTTAAGTTTGATGAGGAACAGGTTATTAACACGGTCTCCAAGTATTACTTCATGAGATATTTATTTATTTATTTATTATTATTATTACTATTATTATTATTATTATTATTATTATTATTATTTGCGGTACTAGGGATTGAACTCAGGGGCGTTCTACCTCCGAGCTATACCCCCAGCCCTATTTTTTTTTTTTTTTTTTTTTTTTTTTTTTGCGGTACTGGGGATTGAACTCAGGGGCATTCTACCTCCGAGCTACACCCCCAGCCCTATTTTTTTTATTCTTTATTTTGAAACCGAGTCTCACTAAGTTGCGGAATGCCTCACTAAGTAGCTGAGGCTGGCCATGAACCCGGATCCTCCGGTCTCAGCCTCCCGAATGCTGGGATTACAAGCGTGCGCCACCACGCCCGGCTCCCAGCCCTATTTTTTATTCTTTTATTTTGAAACCGGGTCTCACTAAGTTTCGGAGTGCCTCACTAGGTAGCTGGGGCTGGCCTCGAACCCAGATCCTCCGGTCTCAGCCTCCCGAATGCTGGGATTACAAGCGTGCGCCACCATGCCCGGCTTATGAGATATTTATTAATTACAAAAAAAGAAAATGGCAGCTTTATGCAGAGAAGCCGGGCAGGCACCACTTTCATCAAGTGACCAGTTACGATCAGCCAGTGACGGGCATTAGACTTCAGCTGCCTCCAGACCAGATGTGCTGAAAAAGACATAGGCTTTCTGTGGGCTTCTGGATAGCACTGTATAACCCAACATGACAGCGAGGAAACATCAGACCCTAGAGACTGATGTAAGCCATTCTACAAAATGCCAGCACTCTCCAGAAATGTTAAGTCCCAAATGTTAAATACCAAAAAAAAAAAAAAAAAAAACCAGCAACCAAACAAAAAAACAAAAACCACAGGACTGCTCTGGATTAAGAGACCAAAGAAACATGACAAGTAAATGCAATCCGTGGTCCCAGATCAAAGCCTGGACTAAAAGCCAAAAGACCATTGGTTTTTCTTTTGCTATAAAAAACATTAATGGGACAATTTTTGACATTTCTATAAAGTATGAAGATTAAATAGTAGCATGGTGTCAATGCTAATTTCAGGGTTTTGCTGTCTATATTGTTGGTTTTATACAAGAGTGTTCTTGGTCTTAAGAAACATACACTGAAATATTTAAAGGTAAGAAGCATGGTGTCTTCAATGTATTTGCAAAAGTTTTAGAGGAAAGTTAAAATGCTGCATACTGAGTCTTTTATTTAACTATGCAGTATTTCATATATATCCACAAGTACATACAATAGTTATGCTACTATATGCTACTGTGCATGTGTGTGCAGACACACGTGCGCCCACACATAGTAGTCCCTCTTTTCCATGGAGGATAGGTTCCAGGACCCCCAGTCGGTGCTTGGAACCCCTGAGACATGTGCTAAATCCTCCATGTTCATGGAGAACTTTTGCCTTTTTACCTAAAGAGAGCACTTTACAGTTTCTCTCTTTGCCTTGCCAGCGCCACTATTCTTGTGCTTTGGGGTCATTATTAAGTAAAATAAAGACCATTTGAGCATGACGCTGCATTACCGCTGATCTGATACCTAATATGGCTACTAAGTGACTATAACAGGTGGGTTGTATATACAGGGTGGATACGCTGGAGGAAGGAATGACTCACATCCCCAGTTGGGCAGAACAGGAGGAACGGGATTCCATCACACCCCTCAGAAGAGCAGTGTAAAACGAAAGTTATTTGTCTCTGAGATTTTTCCACTTAATATGTTTGGCCCACGGTGGACTGTGGGGAACTGAAACTACAGAAGAGTGAAACTACCGATAAGGGGGGCTTCTGAGGGTGTGCGCGTAGCTAGAGAGAGAAAGAAGAAAAGAGCGAGGAAGAATAATTAAGCGTGTGTCATAAAACACAAACCAACTGTGAAATCTGGTGAATGATGCACAAACGAGACTTGTACTATTTTTTGGAAACTTTTCAACTTCCTAAAATTATTTCAGATGAAAAAAAAAATCATTTAGAAAGTCTGTTTGCAGTAGGATGTCGTTTATATCAAGCTGTAAAACACGTGAAAGGAAATTATTCACACCTCTGCAGCAAAGGTGTGGAGCCATCTGTGACAGAGGTTACTTGGGGGAGAACGGGAGGGAGTTCCAGGAACCGGGCTTTACTTCCCAAGCTGGTGTTCTGTCTAGGGCTCCCTGCTATATTATTATTTATATTTTTACATATAGAGAACATTATGCAACAGAGTTTTAACGGTATGTGTATGTGTGTGTGTGTGTGTGTGTGTGTATGTGTGTGTGTGTGTGTGTGTGTGTGTGTGTGTGTGTGTGTTGTGGTACTGGGGATTGAACTCAGGGGCATTCTACCTCCGAGCTAAACCCCCAGTTCTATTTTTTATTCTTTATTTTGAAACAGGGTCTCACTAAGTTGCGGAGGGCCTCACTAAGTAGCTGAGGCTGGCTGTGAATCTGCGATCCTCCGGTGTCAACCTCCCAAGTACTGGGATTACAAGCGTGGGCTACCACGCCCATTAAGTTAACAACAACAAAACCCAGCCCTCCTCTCCCCTCCTCTTCTCCCCATCCCCAACCCCATTACCCTTCCCTTAACACAGCAGGAATAGACTAAGCACAGTCAGTCCTCAGATGCATATTCGGGGTCTCACTGAACAAGGAGAGGGCGCCCCTGGAGCAGGGACCAAGGGGAGCGGCCCTGGCTGGCGGCACCCTGCCTGCCACACCCTGAATGGGGAGAAAGAGAGCGCCCCCTATGTGTCATGCACACTTCCAGGCTCAGCGTGGAGAGGAGGAAGGGAAAGCCCTCAAAGACCTGTGCCCTCACGGGAGGGGCCGAGACAATAAGCAAAAAGAACAAGTAAAAATATGTGTCAACAGGTTGGAGAAAGAAAAGAAGGGGCAGGAGAGGGGATGAGATGGGTTTGTATTTCTTTTTTTGTGTGTGTGGTACTGGGGATTGAACCCAGGGGCATTCTACCTCTGAGCTATACCCCCAGCCCTCTTTTTTATTCTTTATTTTGAAACCGGGTCTCACTAAGTTGCGGAGTGCCTCACTAGGTAGCTGAGGCTGGCCGCAAACCCGGATCCTCCGGTCTCAGCCTCCCGAATGCTGGGATTACAAGCGTGCGCCACCACGCCCGGCTTGGGTTTGTATTTCTATTGGGGTAGTCGAGCAAGGTCTCCCCAGGAGGGAGACTTTGGGCAAAAGCTGAAGGAGGGAGGGAAGCTGTGGGTTTGGGGGACAGAGGGCTCCAGGCAGAGGCAACAGCGAGAAGGGTCCCCGGGAAGCCTGCTCTGTGCCTCTTGGCAGATCCGGGAGAAGCGAGACCAGAAAGATGTTGGATTCCTCTGGTGATGTCCCATGTCCCTGCAGCTTCTGAGCAAGGGGACGATGCAAAGGAACACGCTCCTGAACCTCTTCAAGCTCACAGCCCTGGGGCAGCACCTCCTCTCAGAGGGCTCCCCACTTTCTAGTCTTGCCTGGGGAAGCAAGCAGGTACCAAAGACACAGCTTAAGAGGGGCCTCGGCCCAGGTCAGCACCTGCACAACTCGACTCTCCGTGGCTCACTGCGCAGGTGCCGTGGGGAGGTTCCCGGGCTTACATTCCCACCTTTATGGGAGAGAAAAGCAAGTAGGGAAACGGCTGCGCTCTGGCCGTGGCACCCCACCATGCTAGAATTCACTGAGAAGACAGGCCTCTCTTCCGCTGGTTGCAATACCTGCACTGGGCTGCAGGGGGCGCACGCCGAGCTGGAAGCCCACCTTGCAACCTTCAGCTGGGGGAGCCTCGGCAAGATCGCCAACCTCTTACATCTGACTTTTCAACCGTGAAAACTGTCAAAAATGCCCCAGTGTTTAGGAGGTGTCAGTGTGACAGCGAGGGGAACAAGCTGGGCCACAGAGGGGCCAGTGCTGCCACAGCCCTTTCCTTCTCTCTGTCTCCAGCTTACCACCTAGTTCCTATAGACCAGCCACCTCTCAGGTCCCAGGGAGCTGCATCCTGGCTACAAGAAAGTCTGTGTTGGCGGAACCAGACTCCTCCCAGACCCAGCTTGGTGGGCCGAGAGGTGGGGAGGGCTCTCTGCCTCAGGGAACCCCCCTTCCTGTGCCTGGTTCCAGCCCCAGCTGGTCCCCACCGGGAGAAGGAGCCCTCTCCTCATCTGGCTACGTTTAGTCCCCGCATCCAGTCCTCCATCCGGTCTCACGTGCTCCCTGAAGCTAGTGTAGCACCTGCTGGCCGGTGCTCCTCCCTTCTCTCCCCAGCAGCTGCAGAGGCCTGAGGCTGTATCACAGCGCAGTCTGCCCACAAAATGCCAACTTCTAGAATTCAGGAGATAGATTTTTCTTTTCTATTTTTCCTGTATCCTCCAAGGCTCACGGCACATTGCCAAGCGGCCAGTGTGCGTGTGTAAGAAGTATTTGTGAGCCAGGTGTGGTGGCACATGCTTGTAATCCCAGTACTTGGGAGGCTAAGCCCAGAGGATCCAGGTTCGTGGCCAGCCTCAACTACTTAGTGAGGCCCTCCACAACTTAGTGAGATCCTATTTCAAAATAAAGAATAAAAAATAGGACTGGGGGTGTAGCTCGGAGGTAGAATGTCCCTGAGTTCAATCCCCCCAGTACCACACACATACAAAAAGAAGTATTTGTGAATTTGAAAATAATAAAATATATATTCACTTGAAATTTTTAATTAGAAAAAAAAAAAGACTGAAATGAGACAATGAAAATTCTGCCTCCCACACCAAATTTGAACTTCTTTTTCTAGAAGCCTTCCCTTCCTTTGTGGACTCTGCAAGGGACCGTGCAATTAATGCCTTTTCATTACAATTTGGGACCAACACTGGGATGTTCAAATTGCCATTCGGTAGAATGTGCATGAAAGGCTGAAAGTCTCTTGGTGAATAATTCCTGCTTATCATGACATGCCGTAGCCTTAAATCTTAGTCCTAGACGTGAAAAAAGACAGTTAAATCAACTTTGTCCATTTAAATATCATTTTGAGATATCTAGAACCCATCTCTTTATTGCTCAACAACCCTTAGCAATTTCTTTTGCCCTCATTTATTTCTGGTTCCCAAGGGAATCCCGTCTGATTTATTGGAAATTAGTTCTTACAGCTAGTAAATGCTTTAAACTGTTTTCATATAAATCACTCTGAGATCTGTTGGTGTACTAAAGCCGGGCTAGAATGATTTCCTCCAGTAAGGCCGCCACACCTTCTGTCCTGCTAATGGGCATGTCCACTGGGCCGGTAGGAGCTCCTAGGGAGCAGGCAGGCAGACAGACCTCTCCAGAGCAGGTGTTTTCCCCTCTACTGCTCTCTCAACCCTCTCAATCAGAGTCCCCTGTACTGTCTGGGTCCACGAGGGTCCCTGGACAATGGAAACAAACTGTGTACAACAGAAGAATTTCACCTTCCTGCCTGCATCAGTCAGGATGGGTCCAGCTCTGCTGCAGTAACAATGAAGGCTTGTTTCTTGCTCAAGTCACCTGATCATCAGGGATCTGCTGGGGGCTCTGCAGCTCATGGCCCTCACTCAAAAGCCACACGTGCTTCGGTGATTGCCCGGGCAGAGAAAAGGACCGTTGTGAGCGACACTGAGTCTGACAATCTGTGTCCAGAGGTGCAGGGCAAGAACAGGGTCACCCCAAACTTCAAAAGGCATGAAGAGGGGGAAACGCATCATGTGCCCGGGAGGTGGGCATCACTGCCATCCATCCGGCTACCCAGCCCTTTTCTTGTGTGTACTGGGACACAGCACAACCTCCGCTGTTTGTGGGGTGGGGGTGGGGGTTCGTGTATATATTTGTCTGTGTATACGTTTCCTTTCCTGACCTCTTCTACCTAGCCAGCAGGCAATGTCCTATCAGACTCTGAAAAGTCTGGCATCCTCCCACGTCTGGGCCCAGGAGATACCTAATGTTCTCTTTATAGGAATCAATCTCAAAAACAAATGGTTGTTACCTAGATAATTCCTCGGAATAGAAAGAGAGCTCTTCAAATTGACAAAGAAGAAAGGGAGAGGCCTGGGAGGCGCAAGGGGAAAATGGAAATCACGGAACTCTAAGACTCTTAGCAGAAGAGGGGAGCCAACTGCTTCTCTTTGCCTCGAGCTGTTTCGAGAGCACAGAGAAGGTGGGGTCAGGCTGGGGGTGGCGGAGGCCCCCCCCGGCGCTCCGCACCAAATGCCAGACCCATGAAATCCAGCAGGTTCTCTCTTGCTCTCTCCTCTCTCGGCTTCATACAAATAAAGTGCTATTTTCAGAAGAAATCCTCCAAGTATTGCTGTAAGGCTGTGGGATATAGTGCTCGCCACAGTAACAAATGTATGTAAAAGATCATCTGCAGAAATCATTTTTAAGTTGAGATATCTTTCAAAGGCAAGAATGATCTATATGCCGAAAGACAGTGCTCATCTATCTTTTGGAGAAATGATAGGGCCTTATTCAGTGATTTAAAGAACAGCACCGGGAAAAAATAATTCCCCATATAAATATTTAAATATAGTTTATTATATTCGATACCTGTCCAAATATATCCTGCTTATAGACCTTCTGTGACTATGCTCGGGGCTCTGGCCCCTAAGAATGCCAGCAAGAATTTTAAAAGTCAACGAGAGAACTTTGCCATGTTTTTGGAAGACCGAGCTGTTTTTAAAACCAACTTACCAAAAAGTAGCTAGGTTTTCACCAGCTATTGACAAGAGGAGGGGATTGTGAAGGAAAGGAACTTACTGTCATTTGTTATTTGTTTGCATGTCATACTTCTAAGAACCAAAATTTCATGGGCTAAAAGTATTTTATATTATTAGGTACCATACTGGGTTTGTTTGTTTGTTTGTTTGTGGCATTGGGGATTGAACCCAGGGGCATTCTATGCCTGAGATACACCCCCAGGCCTATTTAAAAATTTTTTTTTTTTTTTATTGAAACAGGGTCTCACTAAATTGCTAAAGGTCTCACTAAATTGCTGAGGCTGGCCTCAAACCTGCAGTCCTCCAATCTCAGCCTCCCACATACTGGGATTACAGGCATGCATTTGAAAACCTGCATCCTTTAAATGCAGGTCACTGGCATGCATACATGTATATAAATGATGCTTCGATTCCTGTATGCCCACCTCTGTATCAGTGAGACGCTAGGGACATTGAATAAGATAAAGACTTTTTCTTTTTTTTTGGTTGTTGTTACTGTCTTCAAGGGCCCTGTCATTTCGGCCTTAGAGATGGCTGGAGACATTAATAGAAACCTCCAGCTGGCGACAGCGTCGGGCTCCTGGCCTCTTCCGTAAAATCTTCCTGAACACCTGAAGGGCAGCCAGGAACATAATTTTCCAAACCTCCCGCTCTCCTTCGGGCAAGTTCTCTAGACCTTTGGGCGTCTGAGGAGCTCGCGCTGGGCCCAGTGCTGTGGCACTCTGGAGAGCCCGCGACTCTCTCTGCACTTGGGGCCTGTCACCCATGTGTGTGACCCAAGCTTGCCGCTCTCCCGTGGGTGGCACACACAGGTAGGATAACTCCATCTCCATCTGCGTCCTTCACCTCGTGCCGATGTCCTGCTCCTAAGACAGTGTCCCCGCCTCCAGGAGCTGAAGTCTATAGAACTTGTCTCCTGTCACTGGAAGAGCTCGGCAAGCAGATGCGGTGGGGCTGCGGTAACCTACTTAGGTGCCGTAAATTCCAGATGGCAGTTGGCTTTGCCGGGAGACTTGTGTCTTGAAAAGTGACGCGTTCTCTGGAGAGCAGATGACTTTTTTTAAAGGACCAGTCGAAGTCGGGCGTGGTGGTGCACGCTTGTAATCCCAGTACTTGGGAGGCTGAGACTGGAGGATCTGGGTTCGAGGCCAGCCTCAGCTACTTAGTGAGGCCCTCTGCAACTTAGTGAGACCCGGTTTCAAATAAAGAATAAAAAAAGAATAGGGCTGGGGTGTAGCTCCTAGATAGAATGCCCCTGGGTTTAATCCCCAGTACCACAAAAATAAATAAATAAATAAAATGGTGGTGCATGCTTGTAATCCCAGTACTTGGGAGGCTGAGACAGGAAATCTGGGTTCGTGGCCAGCCTCAGCTACTTAATGAGGCTCTTTGCAACTTAGTGAGACCCTGTTTCAAAATAAACAATAAAAAAATAGGACTGGGGACTGGGGGTATAGCTTGGAGGTAGAATGCCCCTGGGTTCAATCCCCAGTACTACAAATAACAATAACAATAACAATGATAATAATAATAATAATAATAATAATAATAATAATAATAACAACAACAACAACAAAAGGACCAGTCGAAGATGCCGAACTCCTCAGAGCGTTCTGGGACCGTGGGGTCCGTGGTCTGGAATGAAGCCCCTGACAGGCCACCTGAACCACAGCTCTCTCTCTCTGCAGAAGGAAATCAAAGAGAGACTGGGCCAGGACAGAGCACCCCAAACCCTCCTCCTCTCCTTCCCCTTCAGGGATTCTGCCCTTGCTCCTTTGCTCCCTCTCCACTCCTGACTTCCAGCAGGTCACGTGACCCCTCCAAGCCTGGCTTCGCCAAGCGGGAGCCACAGGTCTCCCATAGAGGCGGGGGTGGCCGTGGAGGGCCTGTTCCCCGGGGCCATTGTCACATTCCCGCTTGGCTGCTGGCGCTCATCTCCACGGCTAGCCATGGCTTCCGCACCAACGGTTCCGTCTGACTTGCCTCCAGGCCTGGTTCCCGCTCTAACTCAACCACTGGCAGGTTCGAGGTCCCACAGGCTGTTCCGCAATGACTGCATTTCCACTGCGGGGCTGTGTAGCTCCCGGCCCTTCTCGCCTTGGGCTTTGCCCATAAAGTACTGGCAAGTCCCTCACGGGGAAGACATACAGGCTCCTGGAGGCTGCAGCCATCGATGATGAATCGGGGCTGTTGTGCCCCCCCCCAAGGCCCAGGGCGGCCCCAGCCAGGTCAGACGCCCACACAGCACAGAAGCAGCTGGCTGGCTTGTCCAATCAACTGTGTGTGCAGAGCAGAGGAAGACGCTAACACGCATCCAACATCGGTTGTCTTCCAGGCGGGATCCCGGAGCCCCGATCAGAAGAGCCAGCACAAGGGGCTGAGAAGACAGTCAAATGCACACTGCCCTGGGAGAATCCAAATAACACACCAGGGTCTTTCTTTGTCTGTGTGTGTGTGGTATTGGGGATGGAACCCAGGGGCATTCTACCTCCAAGCTACACTCTCAGTCCTATTTTTTATTCTTTATTTTGAAACAAGGTCTCACTAAGTTGCAGAAGACCTCACTAAGTAGCTGAGGCTGGCCACGAACCCGGATCCTCCTGTCTCAGCCTCCCAAGTACTGGGATTATAATCGTGGGGCACCATGCCCAGCTCACCAGGGCCTTTGTGTGTGTGTGTGTGTGTGTGTGTGTGTGTGTGTGTGTGTGTGTGGTACTGGGGATTAAACCCAGGGGCATTCTACCTCTGAGCTACACCTCCAACCTTATTTTTTTTTTTTATTCTTTATTTGAAACAGGGTCTCACTAAGTTGCGGAGTGCCTCACTAGGTAGCTGAGGCTGGCCGCGAACCCGGATCCTCCGGTCTCAGCCTCCCGAATGCTGGGGTTACAAGCGTGCACCACCACGCCCGGCTCCCCAGGGTCTTTCTAACAACTCCTGGCCTCAGCCCATTTCATAAACGGGGCTCTTGGGGCACAGAGACGAGAACCAAGAACAGCGTCTAGATGACTCGGTGAGTTCCTCAGGAAGTGAACCCCACTCCCCGGACACCCAGCTGTTCTGCAGCGTCCTTCCTGAGGCAGGAAGAGGACGTTCTTGGAGAAATGGCGCGGGGCCTAATGTGGCACCGGGAAGCGGATTCCTGGGGGTTGCGGAGTAGCGGTGCAGAAACCGTCAATGACAAAGCGGATCCCCGCCATCCTGCACGTTTGTTATCCTCACTTCTGTCCTGGTCCCTGGTGCCTTGCAGCTGTACCAGATGTGGAGAAAATTACATGTTCCCTGAAACTTAATGACCAAATTTAAAGCAATTCCAAACTAATCAGGGTTCTGTTCAACTGATTTTATTAATGTAACAGTTTTAAGGGTTTAACAAAACAGGGCAACTTGGAAATGTTTGTTGTGGAATCTGTTCTGTTCGGGTAGGTGCAGAGACTTCAAGGAAAAAGATGATTCGTGACGAAACTAAACAGCCCTTTCCAGAAACGCACCTGTTGCTGCCACGGTGAGATCCCCCACCACCGCGTAGGCTACTGCGGACAATTTCTACCGGGTGCTTATGCAGAAGGCAAATTAATGACACTTCCGTCCAGAATGAGAGAACTCAACAGCAACTTTAGAAATAATCTGTCCATTTTCCACTTACGTGTGGGATTCAGACAAAGCTATCCAGTGTCCTACCTAGTAATTCTTCATACTTAAAGCAGAAACAGAACGGATCATTTCTGATAAAGACTGCTGACAAGTTCCTGGCATTCTACCCATGTCCAAGGGCTCGTAAACAAAGTGGTGTTCAAATTAAGCCGAACAAACCAAACACCAAACCCTGAAGGGTTTTCACGTCTTGCAAGTGCAGTCTGCAGTATGTCATTACTTCTAAAGATAAATTGTAAGTTTAAACGCATATTTTTAAAAATTATCGGTATACCTCTCTGCAAGAAAAAAGTCTTGTCATTAGAGAACTAAATATACATCACGTACTATCTGTGTGACTTTAGGTGAATGACTTCACCTCTCTGAGCCTATTTCCTCATGGAAAAACCTTGGAAAACCTCCTCACCGTGGTTTGCTGGAGTAAGTGAATTGTTTAAAGTGCTTAGACCAGAGCCTGTCTCCCAGTGAGCATTTGGACAATATTTTTTTCCCCCCCTGCAGTACTGAGGATTGAACTCAGGGGCATTCTACCTCCGAGCTATACCCCCAGCCCTATTTTTTATTCTTTATTTTGAAACCGAGTCTCACTAAGTTGCGGAGTGCCTCACTAGGTAGCTGAGGCTGGCCTCGAACCTGGATCCTCCGGTCTCAGCCTCCCGAATGCTGGGATTACAAGCGTGCGCCACCACGCCTGGCACATTTGGACAACATTAACTATTATCTTATGTGTATCTAGAATAAAAATAGTACCACGATTGTGGGCTTATGTTTCATGACCTACACATCAGGCTTACTGTATCTGATGTTATTTTTCTTCTTTCTTTTTACTTTTTAAATTAAAAAAGTAATATATCTTTTGTTTAAAAAAAAAAACAAGCAATTAGAAACATAAGTCAAATTTGAAATTCCTCTCCTCTACTATCCTCAAAGTCTTTCTCAGAAATAGTAACACCCTTGTGTATATTTTTTCCAGAGCATTCTATGTGTGTGTTTAAAAAAGGTGTATATATATACATTTATAATACATGTCATGTATAATACCGTGCATATATATCTGAATACACATAGGTAGTATTTTGGGGTTTTTTTTTTTTTGTATGTGTGTGTGTGTGTGTGTGTGTGTGTGTGTGTGTGTGTACATGTGGTACTAGGGACTAAACCCAGGGGCATTCTATCTCTGTGCTATACCACCAGATCTATTTTATTTTGAAATAGGTACTTGTTAAATTTCTGAAGCTGACCTTGAACCTGCAATCCTCCTGTCTCAGTCTCCCAAGTACTGGGATTACAGGTATTTGCCGCCATGCTGGACTACATAACTATTTCTCAGTACACTATTCTATGGTTTGTTTCTTCCTAATAACATATCACGGGACCGGGCATGGTCATGCATGCCTGTAATCTCAGTACTTAGGAGGCTGAGACAGGAGGATCAAGGTTCAAGGCCCATCACAGAAACTTAGTGAGACCCTCAGCAACTGAGGGAGACCCTGCTTCAAAAAATAAAGTAAATTAGGGCTGGGGTGTGGCTCAGAGTTACAATGCTCCTAGGTTCAATCCCTAGCGCCAAAAAGGAAAAAAAAGGAGTATCAGTGTTTTCCAGGCCTGGGGGAAGGAATCCCATGGAACTGTTGTTCAATGGCTATTGAGTTTCCATTTGAGAAGTTCTAAGTTCTGCTGATGTTCAGTGGTGACAACCGCATAACAGTATGACTATACTGAATGCCACCCAGTCCTCCCCCTGCAAATGGATGAAATGGGGTGTTACACATATTCGCCATAGTTTTCTTTTAAAAGTGGCATGGCTGGTTTTAGGCTCATCCCCAAAGTCCCAGCATCAAAAAGAGCGGCCTCACAGAAGCAGTTTCCAGAGAGCTTTGAGGACACTTGTGCTTGGCCACCCCGGTCGGGCCACCAGCCGGTCACCCTGCACAAGCCAGAGAGGGAGCGGTGGGGAAGGAATCATCATGAGAACGAAATCAGCAAAATCAAGAAGCTAGGTCCAAAGGCGTGTGGGCCTTTCTGAAATCCAGTCGTCGGCAGGGAACTGAGTGAGGTGCCTCACTCTCTGCCACTTTCTGTATGTTGAAAATCATGTAACTATTAAGAAATACATTCTTTCCAACTGGAAAGTGCCATGACACTTTATTCAGGAAATCTAGAATGCCTAGGCCCCCAGCTGTTTCAACTGTGTGATTCAGTTTTTTAAAATGTAACGGGAAGATAAACAGAGGGCTGACAACTTCTGATTTTGCTAAGGGAGGACTTTAAAAAAAAAAAAAAAAAATTGCCGTCTGTGTTCAATATTATTTCACAAAAGAAGGTGCATTTTTGTGTTCAAAACTGAGCTGGGACATAAAAGACAGTCTTTCCTAACAAAGAGGGGTCGGCAATCCCTCCCACTGGGTACTAACACACCGTATCCTCCACGGATGGGGGATGGGGGAGGCTCCCCAGGCCGGCGCAGGCCAAGGCCCCCACTCCCTCTCCTGGTTCCCATTCTTCACCTGCAAACCCAGCGTCATTCTCCACCTCAAATGAGCAGCACCCTTCCTGCCTGGGGCCCCGCCCCTCCACAGTCGGGGACGGTGGCCTGGAGAGCTTCCTGTCTTCACAGGTGAGCACCCCGGCCCTCCTCCCAGACCAAGGAGATGACACCCCCTCCCAGGGAGACTGAATTATCCCATGCCAGAAGTCACCTGGAGACCGGCTCACAGCCCCCCAGAAAGATTCCAAGTTACACCCCACATGGGGGAACCGTGAATTAAACCCACCAGGAGACTACAAATTACACCCACTAGGGGGTTCCGAATCACACCACCCTCCATGAAGATTCTGAATTAAGCCCCACCAAGGAGCCTATATCGTAGCCCACCAGGGAGATTCCGAATTACACCCCACCAAGGACACTGCATTACCGCCCTCCAGGGAGACTCTGAATTACACCCCGACTCCATCTCACACCCCGCTCTGAATCACACCCCTCCAAGGAGATTCTGAATTACACCCACCCACCCACCACCCACCAGTAAGATCCCAAATTACAACCCACCAGGGAGACGGCATTACGCTCCTCAGGGGAGACTCCGGCTCACACCCCACTCTGAATTACACCCCTCCAGAGAGACTGAATTTCACTCTGCCAGGAAGGCTCCTGAGTAACACCCACCAGGAAACAGGCACCTGCTTGTACAGTTTTTCTATACAGTGGCGCATATTTTCTCTCCTCTGAACTAAGGCGTTCATTCCCCCGGGCTCTGAATTCTTGCAAGGAATGACGCCTGGCGTGCTCGTCATTTTCAATAAATCATGTTAATGGGTGAATAAATTAAATGTGAGTGAATGAAACTCACTCCAAAGGAGGTCTGTGAAGAAGACCCCCAACCAGGCGCAGTGGTGCATGCCTGTAATCCGAGTACTTGGAAGGCTGAGAAAAGAGGATCACAGGTTCGAGGACAGCCTCAGCAACTTAGACCCTCAGCAATCTAGCGAGACCCTGTCTCAAAATTGAAAAAACAAAATTGTCTTAAAGGGTTGGGGCTATAGTTCAGAGGTAGACTACTCCTGGGTTCAATCTCCGGTACCACAAATAAAAAGAAGAAAAATAAAAGAAGACCCTCCCCCGCCCCATAGAACTGAATTGGGGCCTGTCAACCACAGGGCAGGCACACAGTAGCTGGAGTCTACTGTGCAGTCACACAGTATTAGAGCTGACAAGAACTCAGGTCACCTGACCCTCAGCTCAGTGTTCTCCTGCAGATGAAGCCACCGCCATCGCCACCATCGCTGACTGCCATCGGTGCTGGGAATCAAGACCCACACCACCTCGGTGATGGCTGTGTCCCAGTCCTAACACCAGCACTGGTGTATATGAGCTCAATTAGTCCTGAACTCTGCTAAAAAGGGTTGTACACCAGCCCCCTGCCTTATACTGATTTATTTGCAAAAATAGCACAAAATAGCACAAATAATTCTTCTTGTACATCCTTCACCAAATTCTCCCAATGTTAACCTATACTTCATTTGCTTTCTTTCCCTTTTTCTCTGTCTCTGTCTCTCTGTGTCCTCTCCCTCCAAACAAATACACAAGCACAGCTTCTCATACATGTCGTTTCTGAATTGTTTGAGAGTCAGAGGAAGACGCAGTGCCCTGAATTCCCTAGGAATCAGAATATTAACATCGACGTGAGGCTGTCATCTAATCTACAGACCTTTAGGGCTCACCAATAGTCCTGCATCGCCTGTTGAGCAGAAGGAAGGACAGAAGCCCAGGGTCCGATCCCATATCTCTCTCACATCTAGTCTTTAGTCCCCTTTCATTTGGAACAGTTCCTTGACATTTATTTTTTCTTTCACGACCTTGACATTTTTCTTGGAGTGCCAGCCAATTATTTTTGTAGAAGTCCCTCGATTTCGGTTTGTCTGATTTCCCCCATAATTGGGTTCAGGTCGCACACTTTGGGCAAGACTATGGTAGGAAGGATGCGGTGTCTTGTTCAGTGCTTACTTCCAGAGTCCCACCACTTTGATCGGCTGATGGAGGCAATGTCCGCCACAGTTTTTCATTGTAAAATTAGAATACCCCCCTTGAAATCAATAAGAATTTTGTAGGGAGATGTGTTGGGAATTACATAAATTCCTTCTTCATGATCCAGTCTACTCTAAGGTAACACTTTTTCTTCTTGCCCACTTATGTATTAATGACGATACTTACTCACCCCACATTTGGCCAGTGGGGCCTGGCTCTGGTATATGTCACCCCATCTGCGTGACTCCTGGAATGCTTGTTTCCTTTCTGGTCCAAATTGTTCCAAGCTTACTTGTATTTTCTCTTCCCCAACCCTGGGACTAACCATCTCTCCAAAGACCTCTGGTGGCTGTCAGTGGGGAAGTGATTTAGAAAGCAAGACCCCAGCTACTGCTGGGTTTGCTACTAGGATGTCACTACTTCAAAGCTCTATCAGCAGAGAGAGTGACATAAGAACATGCATAAATATTTCTAGGAGTGTGTGTGTGTGTGTGTGTGTGTGTGTGTGTGTGTGTGTGTGTGATGCTCAACCCTCAAATTCCGACCAAAACACCCCAGGACTAATTCTAGCCTTCCATGTTTCTGTATCTGTAATTCCCTTCTCTGAGCTGGATTTAAAAAAAAAAAAAAATGACTTCCATTACTCAATATATCTACATATTTATTCTCTCATTCCTAACTATAAATCTATAAATGAAGCAATTTCAGAATTGCTCCTCCGTGTCACTTTAGGAAACAAACCTACTACCTAGAGCAGCTATTTGCTTTCCTTACCTGTTATTTTTGTTGTGGTTGTCGTTAGTAGCCTCGGGGCATCTGGTCAAAACACGGGAGTCTCGAAGTTACTCGGGGAGCCGTTCAATTTTCCAGCGTGATTTAATCATCCTTTGAAATACAGCTTCTTTCACTGTTCCTGTGTTTTCGCCCACATGGGTGTTTTGTTTTGTTTTGTTTTGCTTTTTGTCTCTAGCAATTAATAGCTTTTTTTTTTAAAATAATGGAATACTGACATGATTATTAATGTCAAAAGTATACAAATAGGTGCGCTGGGAGGAATTTCCCTCTCCCTCCCTCTCCACCGGTCTCATCTCCCCATCCTCCACCTTGCTCCTAACTACCCCTTTCAGTGACCAGTGTCCTTAGATTCCAGTGCCCCCTTCCTGTACTCCTTCATCTAAAACACACAGGCATGTGCCCATGTTCCCCTTTTACTTTATCATACAACAGTAGCATGCTAAACATGTTTTGTTGTTGTTATAATTATTATTGTTTTTGCGGTACTGGGTACTGAACCCAGGGGCATTCTACCTCCGAGCTACACCCCCAGCCCTACTTTTTATTCTTTATCTTGAAACAGGGTCTCACTAAGTTGCGGAAGGCTTCACTAAGTAGCTGAGGCTGGCTGTGAACCTTCAATCCTCCTGTCTCAGCCTCCTAAGTACTAGGATTACAAGTGTGCGCCACCACGCCCGGCTAAAGGTGTTTTTTTAACAGATTTGTTTAGGTACAGTTTAAAGCCCACTCACTATAAGTGCAGGGTCTGATGAGTTTTTACAAAAGTGTATAGTGTGCAACTGTCACCACCACCCGCAAAAAGTCCCCTAGTGTTCATCTGCATTCAACCCTGACCCCGGCATCATGCTCTTCTGCACTGTGCTTTTGTCACTAGTATAGACCTTTCTCTTCCTTTCTCATGGTTGCATAGTACTCCGCCAGGCTATTACATACCAACAGTTATTCAACCACCCCATTGCTTGCAAAAATTCAGGTGGTTTCCAATGCAGACAGTCCCTGACTTATCATTTGACTTAGGATTTTTTTTTTCAACTTTACAATGGTGCAAAAGTGACACGCACGCAGTAGAAACCACATCTCAAATTCTGCGCTGTGACCTTTCCCAGGGCTAGTGATACGTAGTAGGATGATTTCTCAGGACGCTGGCCCGCACCTCTGAGCTGTAGCTCCGTCAGCCACACAGTCACGAGGGGGAGCATGGCCACCCCTTGCTGCACTGTATCTAAGGCAGACGCTCAGTGGGTAAGGTATGCACAATGCATCTTCAACTTGCAGGGTTTCCCATTTATGATGCGTTTATCCGGATGTAAGCCCACCGCAAGTGAAGGAGCATCTACGGATTTCGGAATTGCTAATAACCTGTAACGAATAACTTTGCACATGGGCCTTCTGATGCTTTTGATCTAGATTTTGAGAGTTAGTAGCTAGTCAAAGTGGGATTTCCAGGCCAAAATGTAAACACAGAGGTTGTGTAAACACAGAGTTGTGATGAACGCTGCCCGGTTTCCCTTTCGAAGGGTGGCGCCCCTGTGTACTCTCGTCAGTCCTGCCTCAGATGGCTCGTCTCCTTGCCAGCAGATGTGTTGTCAAGCTTTGTAACTTCTGCCGATCTGACAGGTGAGAAATGATGTCTCGGCGTCATTTCCATTTGCATTTCTCTAATTATGAGTGAAGTTGAACATCTTTTCACATGTTTCAAGGCTGATTAGATACCCTCTGTGTGAATTATCTTTCATGTTTCCTGCTCTTTTTTTTTTTTTGGCAGTACTGGGGATGGAACCCAGGGGCATTCTACCTCCGAGCTATACTCCCAGTCCTATTTTTTTATTCTTTATTTTGAAACAGGGTCTTACTAAGTTGCAGAGGGCCTCACTAACTAGCTGAGGCTGGCCACAAACTGGGATCTTCCTGTCTCAGCCTCCCAAGTACTGGGATTACAAGGGTGCGCCACCACGCCCAGCTTCAATTGGTCCTTTAAAAAGAGTCACCTGTTCTCCAGAGAACTTGTCACTTTTCAAGACACAAGTCTCCCAGAAAAGTCAGGTGCCATCTGGAATTTACGGTACCTGCCCATTTACTTATCTATCTGGTCTCCCCTCCTTGGTGTTAACGGTTCTTTATATAGCATGGGTATTAACCCTTTACCTCTGATGTAGGCTGAAAAGATTTTCTCCCACTTACTCATTTGCATTTTGACTAGGCTCATAGTGGTGCTGTGGGGGTTTTGTTGGTGCTATTTGTTTGACTTTTTTGATGTTGTTGTCATATCAAAATTGTTTTGTTTTATACAATCAAATTTATCAATCTTTTCTTTTCCAACATTTGGACTTTGCTTCAGAGTTAGGAAATCTTTTCCTATACCCAAATTATAGAAAAAAATTCACTAGTGTTTTCTTCTAGTACTTTTTTTTTTTTTCTTTTTTTGCAGTACTGGGGATGGAACCCAGGGGCATTCTACCTCCGAGCTACAACCCCGTCCTATTTTTTATTCTTTATTTTGAAACAGGGCCCCCCTAAGTTGCAGAGGGCCTCACTAAGTAGCTGAGGCTGGCCAAGAACCAGGGTCCTCTAGTCTCAGCCTCCCAAGTACTGGAATTACAAATGTGTGCCACCACGCCCAGTTCTTCCAGTACTTTTATAATGTCATTTTCTAATATTCGAATCTCAAATCCATCTGGAGTTTGTTTTTGTGTATGGTTATATTAATTTTATCTTTTTCCAAAGGGCTGCTTGATGGTCCCAGTACAATGCATTGAAACACAAATCCCTGTTCCAGAGATCTGAGACACCACCTTTGTCATATGCTAAACTTCCTTGTGTCCTTGGGTCATCCTGCGCTGATGCCACCGTATCTTCATTACAGAGGCGTTCTAGTTCACCTTCACGTCTGGTGGGGCTATATTTCCCCAGCAGCTTTGATTTTTGGATTTTCATGTTTATTTTTCATATGAATTTAAGTACTAGTTGTCTAGCTCTGCAAAAAAGCTTATTGGTATCTTCAGTGGAATGTTAAAATTACCGATTAACTTGAACAAACTGGCTTTTTGGGGGAGGGGTGAGGGATGCTGGGGATTGAGCTCAGGGGCCTTCTACCTCTGAGACATATCCCTGGACCTTTTTTATTTGTTTGTTTTGAAACAGGGTCTCACTAGGTTGATGAGAGCCTCACTACATTGCTGAGGCTGCCCTCGAACCTGCGATTCTCCTGTCTCAGCCTCCCAAGACCAAAAGATATCTGTTTGTTCAAGATACTTGTATGTCTTCTAGAAGTGATGGGACGTTTTCCTCATGCAGGCTTTGCCTGTATCTCTCTAAATTTACTCCTGAATATTTTATCTTCTTTGTTGTTATTGTATCCTCAGCTGTTTCTTATTTTATATAAGAAAGTTATTGAATCCTATATGTTGTGAGTGAGTGTGTGTGTGTGTGTGTGTGTGTGTGTGTGTGTGTGTATGTGTGTAGTATTGGAGAGTGAAACCAGGAACAATCTACCTCTTAGTTACATCCCCAGCCCTTTTTTATTTATTTATTTATTTATTTATTTTTGCAGTACTGGGGATTGAACTCAGGGGCATTCTACCTCCGAGCTATACCCCCAGCCCTATTTTTTTTATTCTTTATTTTGAAACAGGGTCTCACTAAGTTTCGGAGTGCCTCACTAGGTAGCTGAGGCTGGCCTCAAACCGGGATCCTCTGGTCTCAGCCTCCCGAATGCTGGGATTACAAGCGTGCGCCACCACGCCCGGCTCCCCAGCCCTTTTTTATTTTGAAACTACTATCTTGCTCAGTTACTACATGCTAGCCTCCAACCTGGGATCCTCCGGTCTCAGCCTCCCCAGCACTGGAATTACAAGCATGCTCCATTGTGCTCAGCTGTATATTAACTTTTTATCCTGCTACCTTTGTGAGTCCTTTTGTTGTTTGATTTACTTTCATTAGTGATTATGTTGGGTTTTCCTAGTATAGTAAGTACCACATCATAGGCCACTTGATGCACTTTTGAGTCTTCTTTCCCAGTACTTATGCCACTGATTGATTTATCTAGTGGCTAATATCACCGGTACTGTTTCGAGATCGCAGTAGAGACGATGGGCATCCCTGTCTTGGTCCTGATCTTAGGGAAATGCTTCTAGTGTTGCCATCAACTAAGATCCTGACATTGGGATTCAGGGATAGAAGAGGTTTTTTCATATGAACAAAGTATTCATCCTTTCCTACTTTCTTCAATGTAATCTCAGGCATGGTCTAAAGATAATCTAAGAAAATAGTCATATGGTCTTTTCCCTCAGATCTACTAATATTCTATATTATATTAATGGATTTCCTTATGTTGAGCCAACCTTGCATTCCTGAAAAATACACCACTGATTTCTTAATATGGTGTTGGATTTAGTCTATAAATAATGTTCAGTACTTTTACTTCAATATTTAAGTGATATTGTTCTGTAATTTCATAATTGTATCTGCTTTTGCAGATTCAGATATTGATGTAATATCTCTTCCCAAAAGAGAATTAAAATATACTCTGCATTTTCAATACTCTGAAACAATTCATAAAGAGTAGAGGATATCTGGTCTTCGAAATTTGACAGAATCCCCGATGAAGCCCTCTAGGCCTTGTGCTTTCTTGCATGATAATTCCTTAATGACCTCCAGATCTTTTATGGAAATTGGTCTAGTTAAGCTTCTTATTTTGAGTTTGTACTATGTTTTATATAGGTCTTCATATTTATTTTGATAGAGGTCTGAAAAATAACATAATCTTTTCAATTTCATTTGTATCAGTGGCTACATCTTATCATTTGTTTTATTATGCATTTCCTCTATTTTTTATACTTAGCAAGATTTTTTTCATTCCATTTTGCTAATGTCTTAAAAAACTAGATTTGGGGGTTATTAACTAGATCTACTATTCTATTCTCAACCTTTTTATTTTTTTGCTTACTATTTTCCTGTGTGTGTGTGTGTGTGTGTGTGTGTGTGTGTGTGTGTGTGTGTGTGTGTGTATGCATGTGTGCCCCCTTTGGATTTTTTTCCTAACTTTTGGAGTTGGGAATCTAGTTCATTTATTTTATTCTTGGGAATGTGAATTTTCCTCTGATCATTGCTTTCAATGTATCCCATAAATTCTAGCAGGAAGTGCTTTCATAATCACTATTTCTTTTTAGTTTGTTTCTCCTTTTGTCCAATAGTTGTTTAACAGAAGGTTTTTTAATTTTCAGATGATAAGGTCTTTTGTCTTTGTTAATAATGCCCAGTTTTAGTGCCTCATGATCAGAGAGTATTGTTTGTAATATTTCTACTCCATAGAACTTAACTAAAGTTTTCTTTGTGACCTAATATTTGATAAATTTGTATAAATGTTCCATATGCACTTGAGAAGAAGGTACATTCTATGTTATTGTAGCATAAATATACAATCGGTACATATATTATACATGGATATATGTGTGCCTGTACATATATGTAAATATATAGATTCCTACATTGTTATGCTATGTTTTTACCCAATTGATCTGCCTTGTGCTTGAGTGTGCCAATACCTCTCATTACTAGTGTGTTATCTACCTCTCCTGGCTTCTTTTGTAGTCTCTGCTTTACCAAGCTGTCCTGTGTTATCTCGTGCATGCATATTCATAACTGCTCCATGACTACTTTGAATTGTTATCAGCTCAGCCCCCTTGCTTCTGAGCGCAGGAAGTGAGCACCTGCTGCAGGCAAGGCGTGGCCCATGTCATATCTGTCCTGTGCACTTAGAAGCACTGGTCACACAGCGGCACAGAGATCTTTCACCAGGGTGAGGACAATATGGGGCTCTGGCACAGGTGTTCCTCATTGGGGGAACCAATTGTTCCAGAAAATATTGTTAATCCTTGGCTCTTTCCACCTGTTCACTCAGTCGGCAATCTGGACAGTCCTCCACAGCCACTGCCAAGCATCCTACTGCTGCTGAGAACGGATGCGTCTAACCCAATTGTGTTTGTAAATGATACACACACACACACACACACACACGGAACTCTCCAAGGTTATGACCTCCTGACATCACATTGTATTCTGTATTCTGCCGAGTCA
The DNA here is from genome assembly GCA_004027655.1 of Graphiurus murinus. NCBI lineage: Eukaryota > Metazoa > Chordata > Mammalia > Rodentia > Gliridae > Graphiurus > Graphiurus murinus. The sequence goes on from PVLC010017335.1 coordinate 23,996, forward strand.
GCGCAGACTTCTAGGAAGGAGGCTGAGGCAGGCTTCCTTCTGCACGCTGCAGAACAGCTACAGGGAGGTCGCTGCCGCTGGGGGAATACCCACCTCTTCTCGCCTCTTTGGGGGAATACCCACCCTGGGCCTGCGGGGAGCCAGCTCCTTCTGCAGCAATGGCCAGGCAGAAAGGCTTCCTCTCTGTGCAAAGAAGGCATTTTGGAAGCAAAGCTTGCAGGCCTTGGCCCAGCGTCAAGTCAGAATGTAAATGCAAAAAGAACCACTAAGACCTCATTGATTAGCAGCACAGAAGAGGGCCCCAAGTGAACCTGGGGTTAATCAGCAGGCCAGAGGAGGGGGTGTGGCTTAGTTCAATGCCATTAACACGTACTCCCTCCTTGCCCCAACACGCAGACAAAATGTTACCCAGAACGTGCCAGCCTAATTACAAATGCTATCCCTTCCTTTGGTAGGCAATTAGTAGTCACTAGAAAAGCAGAGGCACCAACGGGATAACTGTTCACAAACCTTGGAAAAGAGCCTTTTGAAAACAGCAGCAGAGACACAGCCTGGCCAGGGGAGGTGGGAGAGGCCCTCTCTCATGGACCCACACTCTGCACCAGCTCTGGCGGCCCTGGGCACAGGGGAGCAAAAGCTACCAGAAAGAGAGACTTTCCCTTGAAATGTTCAGGAATTTCAGGAGAACTCAGGAAGAGAGCCATATGGATGCATGGGGAGAGCCTCAGTGTGGGGGAGAGCCTCGGTGCAGGGGAGGAGCTTCTGTGCACGGGTGGGGCCTCAGTGCGTAGGAAGAGCCTTGAGGATTAGGAGAAGCCTTGGTGTGTGGGAGGAGCCTCAGTGTAGGGTAGGGAGGAGCCTCAGTGAATGGGAGGAGCCTCGGTACTTGGGAGGAGCATCACCGTGTAGGAGACTCAGTGTTGGTGAGGAGCTTCAGTGAATGGGAGGGGCCTCGGTATGTGGGAGGAGCTTCTGTGTGGGGGAGGAGCCTTGGTGTAGGGGAGGAGCTTCAGTGCATAGAAGGGACTTCAGTGTGTGGGAAGAGCCTCCATGTAGGAGGAGACTCAGTGTAGGGGAGGAGCTTCAGTGAATGGGAGGAGCCTCCGTGTGGGAGGAGCCCCGGTACATGGGCGGAGCATCCATGTGTAGGAGGAGACTTAAGGTAGGGAAGCAGCTTCAGTGAATGGTAGAGATTTCAGTGTGTGGGAGGAGCTTCCGTGTGTGGGAGGAGCCTGGTATGGAAGAAGCGCCTCAATGAGGGGGCGGTAGATGGGCGGCCTCAGTATGTGGTAGGAGCGCAGTATGCAGGAGGGGCCTGGCCTAATGCCTGTCGCAGATATCCAGTTGTGCAGGGCCTCATCGATGCGTTTTTCTCTTCCTCTGGAGACATTGCTATTTCCCAGCCGCTGTGCAGACAGGTGGGGCTGTGACCGACTCTGTCCAATGGCACGTGGCGCAATGATGCGTGCCGCTCCCAGACCTAGTTCATGTCTCCCATGTCACCAAAGGGCCTTCCCAGGATGGCACAGCCAGCAGCGGTCTGGATGTCACTCTGCCGCACACGTTTTCACTCTATCACACGGCCTCCCAGTGCCTCCATCCCCCAAGTGTCTGGAGTCAATATTATATGGTAGGATCTGGTCTAGAAATCCATGACTGGCACCACGACGGAGAGAAAAGAGCAAATGTGCTAGAAAGTCCAGAGGAGCTGGCTCAGAGCCAGGAGAGGCGGAGCAGGGAGAGCAGGTAGATTAGTCTGTGCCAGCCCCCGATTCTGAGCCGGGGACACCCGCCCAGGACCCTGTGGTCTTGGTAGAGAACGGTTCCAGAGCACAAAAGCATCATTCCCTTGGAAGAAGCCCCTCCCTGTGCAAAGAAACCTGGCTGCCTGGCCCTGGTATCCACCTCCAGCTGCCCGGGGCTTCTGCAGCCCCCAAGAGTCCCTGGTGCCCCTTCTTCTTGGTGACCACAGAGCCCCAGGTGTCAGTCTTGCCTGCACACCTATCCTCCTGCCCGAGCAGCTTCAGCCGCAGTGACAACTATCAGGAAGCCATGCTGCAAAACCTGGTCAGACAGAGGCAGCCGAGGCAGCTGACCCCAATCATTTAAAAACAAACCAGATGCTAGGGAGGGGATGTGGCATAGGAGGGTCTCCAGATGAAAAGGAGAGACCCTCAATAAGCAACGAAGTTGATTTAATTGTAGTGGACGCAGGGGGCAGAGGGACGCCCTAAAGCACATGATGTAATTACACAATCATATCAAGGTCACTCACCGAAGTGAACCTGAGGGGGAGGGAAGGGGGAGGGAATGGGGTGGGAATTGGGGAAAGGGTCAAATGAGAACTGTGTGCAAATATGTTGTCAACAACTCGTACTTAACAAAGATGTATGCTATATTGCACGAATTACTACAATAAAAAAATAAAATAAAATAAAATAGTCATGTGAGAAAAAAAAATAATAAAAAAATAAAAAAAATAAAAACAAACCAGAGAGATCCATCCTCTCCCGCCCCATCCCCAAAGAGGAGGTCGCTGAGGTCAGAAGAGACAATCGGGGGTGTGGGGGGCACACCTAAGGCCCGTGCCAGGAGCCACAGCCCAGGCCTCCTTGGGCTCCTTGATGATATTAGGGTCTCATCTGGCAAGATCGGTTACAAAGAAAGTAAGATATTGTGGAATCAGTGTACAGGGGCAAGGACACTGATTTTACAAAACCAAGAAGGCATTAGGCAGAGCAGCCTGTCCAGGACCTGAAGATGGGCAGAGGGGCTCAAGGGACTGAGCCCACTCCCCGAAACTGACTACTGCCCAGTAAGGGGGGAGGGGCTGGCCAGGGACAGGGCTTTCCACAAAGGTGGCATTTGATCACCTTGGGCTTTGACTCGGGGCCACACCCACCTTTGGTGGCAGAGGGCAGCAGGCGATAGGACCAGATGCAGGCCCTCCAAACTTCGGTGGGCCCTGCGACCCTCCCGCCCCTCCCCCAGCCCGCTGTCCACTCCTTTCCTGGTCCCTTGGCTGCGCTGGAGGAAAACATATCACGGGAAGGTTGGAATTCCACGTCTTAATTCTGATTACGGCTTAATACGACACGCAGACCATTTGGCATGGTGCCTCTGCTCCATGCAGGAACGTTTTAATGGAATTGTGTTATCATGCAAACGTGCCGCCAACTGTTCAAACAAGATATTTCATCCAGCTTTCTTCTTTTTCTTTTCTTTTTTTTTTTTTTTTTTTTTTGTGGTACTGGGGATTGAACTCGGGGGCATTCTACCTCCGAGCTATACCCCCAGCCCCATTTTTTATTCTTTATTTTGAAACAGGGTCTCACTAAGTTGCAGAGTGCCTCACTAGTAGCTGAGGCTGGCTGCAAACCTGGATCCTCCAGTCTCAGCCGCCCAAATGCTGGGATTACAAGCGTGTGTCACCATGCCCAGCTCATCCAGCTTTCTTGAAGAGCTAAGCAGGCTGGGGGAGAAGGGGAAATGCAAGAATAGCCAGTGTGGTGCTGGATATTTACGCATGGAGAAAAAAATATCTCCAAGGCTTGGCCGACATGCATCTGTCTCCATGGCAAATTCCGAGGCACCTGTCTGACAGCCGTACCATGGCCAGGTGTCAATGAGCCTGTCTACTGTCCTTCCCAGAGCGTCCACCTGGACACCTGTGGAGTGCCGGTTTCCAGGTGTGTGCCTGGGCCTGAGTGCCTGTCTCTCTCCCGCTCACTCGCTCTTCCATAGGCACGCACACCAGGATGTGCCAAGATGACTTCAATTTTTTTTTCTAAGTTTACACTTCTTTACCTGATTTTCAAAAATAGTTTAGGAAAGAACAATGCCCTCACCCTGCGGAAGAGCAAGCCGGGCGCCCGGTGGGTGCAGGAGTCCCGGATGGAGGCCTGGCGGAGCATGCGCACCGCAGGTGGTTCTCTGCTGCACTTGGCGGGAAACAGCTCTGCCCAGCAAGGGAACCGACCCCGAGGCCCAAGGGGTGCCGAGGACTGAGGGCGGCTGGGCCTCTCCTGGGCTTGACACTGGTCCCTGACCTGTCCCCCGCCCTCCAGGAAGCAACTCTGACTCCCCCCTTTCCCAGAGCTTAGCAAGAACCTGGCTGAGCCCAGAGCCAGCTTCCTCCCACCCGCCCACCACTCCCAAGTGTCTTTCCCCCCCACACGGGGACCTAAACACTGCTCTGTGCCCCATGTCCCCCCAGAAGCAGCCGCCCAGGCCTCCAGCCAGGCATTGTCACTGGTCACCTGAGGGCGGTCAACAGGCTCTGCACACCTCCAGGCTGGAGGAAAGGAGCGTGCCCTCAGCCCTGTCTGCCTTCTAGAACCATCCAGCCACACAAGGGTGGTGGGGGCCACCTCTTCTCTCATCCAAGGCGCTTGTAAACAGGGACTTTTTGAAAAAGGGCCTCGCGTGTTTTTATGTACCCGAGATTTATGGAAATAATTAAGAAATTTGATTACAATTCCATTGTGGCTGTTTACTTGGAGAACAACCCTTTTTCGCCAACACTTCCTCACTCTGACTAATGCACTCGCGTTCCTTTTTATTTTTAAAGCATAAATTTTCCTCGTTGATAGTGACTGTGGATAGCCCTTGCAGCTGAGGCTGTTTTTACTAACTTTCTAATCTAATAAGTTCTGCAGAAGAATAATGCACCCGTTCCCACCGCTCGACGGAGCTGCTCCTGCAGGCCCCTGGGCCTGGAGAGCGCTCTGCACTGCGCCTGGTGGGCCAGTTTTCCTTGGGGAGAGGGCAGGAAGTGAGGGAAGGAGTGGGGTGGCCCCTGTGTGAACAGATTGCAGGGTTTGACAGTCATGACCGAAAGAAAGTGCAGGGGATCTTGAAGGGTGGGTGCCATTGTTTGCACCATTTGGAATGCCCCCCACGAAACTCATGTGGAAGGCCAATGGTTCCAAATGCAGGAAGGCCCAGAGGTGGGGCGTGCCTCGGGGAGGTAGGTCCTGGAGGTGTGGCCCTGGAGACTCTCTATGTTTCTAGTTCCATCCTCTTGCTCTCTCTGCCTCAGGCCACACAGATGTGGGATGTGAGAGCAGCAGCCCTCCGCCATGTGGTTTATACCTTAGAGCTAGCCAAGTATGGACTGACCATCCAAAACTGTAAGCCAAATAAACCTTCCTCACCTTGAGAGAGAGAGAGAGCGAGAGTGTGTGTGTGTGTGTGTATGTGTGTGTGTAAGACTAGGGACTGAACTCAGGGGCATTCTACCTCAAAGCTATACCTGCAGCCCTACTGTATTTTTTTGTTTGTTTGTTTCAAAACAGGGTTTTGCTAAATTGCTAAGGTTCTTGCTACATTGCCAGGCTGGCCTCAAACCTGTGATCCTCCTGTCTCATCCTCCCAAGTACTTGGATTACAAGAGTGTGCCACTGTGCCTGGCTCCCTAAGTTGTTCTTGTTGGGTGTTTTCGTAACAGCACAGTAGAGAAAAGCTGACTAAAACAGCCAGGGACCTCAGTGGTCAAGATAATCCACAGCAAAAGCTGAGCAACTTGGGTCCCCCTGGGTTCTGCTGGTCCCTCTGGGGTCCTGTTGGTTCCCACGGGTTCCCAGTTAGTTCTGCTGGATCCTATTGATTTCTGCTGGGCCCTTCTGGGTTCCACTAAGTTCTGCTGGGTTTTGCAGAAAGCAAAGTCCACTGTTGTCGTCCTCCCACTACCTCCCAGATCCTAAACCAAAGGATCTCATAAAGAAGGGCTGAGCATGTGCAGGGTCCTGGGTATGAACCACAGCATGTGCATGCACACACACACACACACACACACACACACACACACACACTCTCATACTGTTTTCCTGTACCTTCCTGGCATAAAGATTTAAGAAAGGGTTTTAGCCGGGCGTGGTGGCGCACGCTTGTAATCCCAGCATTCGGGAGGCTGAGACCGGAGGATCCAGGTTCGCAGCCAGCCTCAGCTCCCTAGTGAGGCACTCCGCAACTTAGTGAGACTCGGTTTCAAAATAAAGAATAAAAAATAGGTCTGGGGGTGTAGCTCAGAGGTAGAATGCCCCTGGGTTCAATCCCCAGTACCGCAAAAAAAAAAAAAAAAATTTTTTAAAAAAACAGTGGTTTACAAAGTGTACCTCCTCCCCTCTGCCCAGAGCAGCATCAGTACCACCTAGGAACTTGTTAGAACTGGACATTCTTGGGCCCTGCCCTAGACCTACCAATTAGAAACCTTGGGAGTGGAGCCCAGCAATTCATGTTTTAACAAGCCTGCCGAGTGATTCTGGTGCATAGTAAAGTTTGAAAAGCACTGGTATAGAATTTAGGGATAAGATTCTTTGTGTGTGTGTGTGTGTGTGTGTGTGTGTGTGTGTGTGTGTGTGTGTGTCACTAGGAATTGAACCCAGGGGCATTCTACCTCTGAGCTATACCTATTTTATTTTTATTTTGAAACAGGATCTTGCTAAGTTGTTGAGAGCCTTGCTCAGTTGCTAAGACTGGCCTCCAACCTACAATCCTCCTGTCTCGGCCTCCCAAAGTTCTAGGATTACAGACATGCACCATCATGCCCAGCTGAATTTAGGAATAAGATATTTAAAGGGCACAGCTTTATCATACACAATTTACATTACTCTAATTCTAAATAAGCATGGATTTGACCACTGGTGGCTTAGCTATGACTTTGTAAAATGAAAAGTGTTAAGTTCTAGCATAAGAAAAGTATATATAGAGCCAGGCGTGGTGGTGCACGCTTGTAATCCCAGCATTTGGGAGGCTGAGACCAGAGGATCCAGGTTCGTGGCCAGCCTTAGCTACCTAGTGAGGCACTCTGCAACTTAGTGAGACCCTGTTTCAAAATAAAGAACAAAAAATAGGGCTGGAGGTAGAGCTCAGAGGTAGAATGCCCATGAGTTCAATCCCCAGTACTGCAAAAAAAAAAAAAAAGTATATACAGGCCAGGTGTGGTAGCATGCGCCTGTAATCCCAGTACTTGGGAGTCTGAGACAGCAAGATTGCAGGTTGGAGGCCAATTTTAGCAATTGAGTAAGGCCCTCAGCAACTTAGCAAGACCCTGTTTCAAAATAAAAATTTCTTATTCTTCCCTTTATCCTCTGCTTCCTCGTACCCCTCCATAGGCCTCTCTGTGTCCACAGTCTTTGAAGCTGAATTTCAGTTTCTAATTGTCCTCCTTCCCAGAATTTGTGAAATTATAATTGATGCACAGTGATATTTCCAAAGCTAAGAAATAAGGGAAATAAGGAAGCCAGGCATAATGGTGCATGCCTATAATCCCAGTACGTAGGCGGGGGAGGGGGGGGGGGGACTGAGACAGGAATATTACAGGTTCAAGGCCAGCCTCAGGAACTTAGCAAGACCCTCAGCAACTTAGTGAGACCCTGTTTCCAAATAAAAAATAAAATAGGGCTGGGGGGTGTAGCTTGGAGATAGAATGCCTCTGGGCTCAATCCCCAGTACCACAAAGAAATAAAGAAGGAAAGAAAGGGGAAAGAAGTAAGGAAGGAAGGAGGAAGGAAGAAAGGAAGGAGGGAGGGAGGGAGGGAAGGAAGGAAGAAAGGAAGGAAAGGAAGGAAGGAAGGAAGGAAGGAAGGAAGGAAGGAAGGAAGGAAGGGAGATTTTATCTGTAGCCTGAATATCTCATTCTAAAATGTAATTACAATTTTAGCCTGGCATGGTGATGCATGCCTGTAATTCCAGTACTTGGGAGGCTAAGACAGGAGGATCACAGATTTGAGGTCAGTCTCAACGACTTAGCAAGACCCTGTTTCAAAATGAAAAATGAAATAGGGCGGGAGTATAAGCTCAGAGGTAGAAAACTCCCAGATTCAGCTGGGTATGGTAGTACACACTTGGGAGGCTGAGACAGAAGGATCACAGGTTTGTTACCAGTCTCAGCAAGTAGTAAGACTCTCAGCCACCTAGTGAGACCCTATTTCAAAACTAAAAATAAAATAGGGCTGGGGGTAGCTCAGAGGTAGAATACCCCTGGGTTCAATCCCCAGTATGAAAGAAAGAAAGTTCCAAGATTCAATACCTAGTACCAAAAAAGGGTGGATATATGATACAATTATTTAAAAAAATAGTATAGGCAGTCAATAAAAGTTATTTAAAAACCTGTAAGTCCTTGAAGTTAGACTCCCTCCAACATTGTTAAATATTGGGGAAGGCAGTACATTGAATTAGAAATGTATTGTAATGTATGTTTTTTCCTCTTAAATTTACCAGCTGTCTTTTACGACAATAAGTAAAGCAAACAAACAGCAACATCTGTGATCATTACACAGTGAGCTGCTGCTTAATTTTGTAATGGTGGAAGTCTCCCTAGCACAATGATTCTCCCATCCTTGGCTGCATAATAGAATCACCCAGGGAGCTTTTAAAAGGACCAGTGTCCAGGCTGTATCCCAGAACAATTGCATAGAAATCTCTGGGGAGGGAGCGGGGACCAGATATCAGTGTTTTTTTAAAGTTTCTCCTGGTAATTCCGGGGCAGCCAAAGTTGAGAACCACTGCTCAGGTTGACCAAGGCTCTTTTATTTATTTGTTTGTTTGTTTTGTTTTTTGTTTGTTTGTTTCTGAGGATTGAACTTAGAGGCAGTCTAACTCCAGGCTACACCCCCAGCCCTTTTTATTTATTTGTTTTTCTAAACAGGATCTTGCTAGATGAGGGTCTCACTAAATTGCTGAGGCCAGTCTCAAATCTGCAATCCTCCTGTTTCAGCCTTCCATGTACTGAGATTTCAGGCACGAGCTACCATGCCTGGTTTTTATTTTTTATTTTGAAGCAGGGTCTCATTAGGTTGTTGAGGGTCTTGCCAAGTTGCTGAGACTGGCCTCCAACCTGCAATCCTCCTGTCTTAGCCTCCCAAGTACTGGAATTACAGGCATGCACTTCTACACCAAGCTGATCAAGGCCCTTTTACAGAGAGGGTTATATCTAGTGTAGTTAACACACGAAATCTGAGGATTTGAATAAGGCATCTGAGACCATTATTGGTTACTAGGTCCTGAGCTCACAATCATCTTACATCACTCCATTTATTCAAAAACTTTCAGTGGTTATTCAAAAAGTAAATCAAGGCCGGGCATGGTGGTGCACGCTTGTAATCCCAGCACTCGGGAGGCTGAGACCGGAGGATCCAGGTTTGCGGCCAGCCTCAGCTACCTAGTGAGGCACTCCGCAACTTAGTGAGACTCGGTTTCAAAATAAAGAATAAAAAATGGGGCTGGGGGTATAGCTCGGAGGTAGAATGCCCCTGAGTTCAATCCCCAGTACCGCAAAAAAAAAAAAAAAGTAAATCAAAATAGATGAAAGACCTAAACGAAAAGCTAAAACTATTGAAAAAACACAGGAGAAGAAAAAATAAGGGGAACACATCCGAACATTGGATTTGGCAATGATTTCTTGGGTTTGGCACAAAAGCACCCCCAACAAAAATAACAATAGATCAATTTGCCTACTTCAAAATGTGAAATTTCTGCCTATCACAGAATATAATCAACAGAATGAAAAGGCAGCACACAGTATGAAAATATTTACAAATTGTTTATCTGATAAAGGTTAAATAGCCAGAATATGTTAAGAGTTCCAAACCATTATAGACTGTTGTAGATAACAGTTATATACTATGTATTCTAAAAAGCTAGCAGAATATAAGTCAGCTACATTTCAACAGCAATAGAAAAGCAATTATGAAATAGGCAAAGAACTTGCCTGAGCATTCTCCAAAGAAGGCATAGAAATGGTCGGTAACCACACGAAAAGATGCTCAACATCAGTAATTATTAGGGAAATACAAAACTACAATGAGATATCACTTCACACACATTAGGATGACTACTATTAAAAGAAGAAGAAGAAGAAGAAGAAGAAGAAGAAGAAGAAGAAGAAGAAGAAGA